>MNCI01002011.1:570469-636363 GCA_015680685.1 Gnetum montanum | reverse complement strand
TACACAACTTGGGTTCAGGTTACAAGCTGCTCGAATAAAGAGCCGTTCACTCTAGGACTCCTACTGCGGGCACATGGGGAAAAATTCTAACTCTGGAGTGATCAATCTGCCAGAGCTTCGCTACACTAGCCAAGATTTGGAAATGAAGGGAGTGCCGCCTCTTATTTATAGATATGGCGGCGGGACGCAATATCGCGTACGCGATATCGCAGGAGAAGACGCGATATCGCGATGGCCGCGATATCGCGTAAATCGCGTCTCATCATCTATGATATAGTAGAAATAATTTAATGACTCTTGTGATTGAGATAAACATGCACCATGACATAAAATAAGTCCATGGTATTATACATATCAAACATAAGAAGATAAACTAGAAGTAACAAAGAAGGATAAGGTAACCAAGTATCTCTATTATAATATCAATACTATGTTCTACTTCGTATTGCACATTGTTGTTGTATTGTATTGTATATTATAATTGACCAGAATTATCATTATATAGTTATAATAGAATAGTCATGTCTAGGGATTAAACAAATATAATGATTAGTTATTATTAGTTCATATACTTGATTAAACATAACTAACTTAATACATACTTAAAAATACTGTTATGGCATTGTAAACCATGATAGTGTATACTAAAGTTCATGGTGTGACTACATATAAACATAAAATAGCATCTTAAGCTAGCTAAAACACATCAAATCTTCAACACCATCCCTCAAGCTTAATATGAAGTTAATAATAATGTTTCTTTACTATCTATAACCTAATTAATGAGTTTAAATAGATGAAGTATAAAAGATCATCATATCATGACTAGTCTCTATAAAATTACAAATACTAGATATTCACAAACATAGGCAATAATGTAAAGTAATGCTCTTGATTAAAATTCTAAGATAAAATTGCATTTCAAAAATGAGCATTGTAAGTCCTAAGAATTACCAAAAAATATCTAACTAGTAAAGTAAATAAGAGTTCATAAAATATGATGATGAGTGGTGTTTCTTTACTAAATGAGTATTATAAGACATTTTGGTTGTTATTAAAAAATTCCTAAAATGCAAGGAAAAATGATTACAAATATTAGTGATAAATATATTCTTCAAAATATATTGCAACATAACTAAGTTATAAACTATAGAAAAGACACATATGTTATTATGGTAAATTAAAGATTAATTAGCTTCATCATTAAATGAGAGAGGTTACCATTGGATTAAGATGAAAAACAAATAACAAAGATCATTAGTCAGCAAAAGAGTCTATATATACACTCATAAAATTATCAAAAATATTGGTTGATAATTCTTATGTTTTTGTGGTTGAATCCTTCACTATGGATTCTTCTGGAACTATAGGAGCATTTGAAGATGGTAGTGGAATGTCATTTGCTGACTCTTTTATCTAAAATTTAGTAAACTTCTTTTAAACATTTCCTTAAGCTTCACTAAAAATATATAAGAGAGACGATGGCATCACGATAGAATTGAATTGATGTTCATAATGCTTACCTGAAGTAAATATTAATAATTGTACATAATGAGCTATGAAACTATTAATAACTATATGTTCTTATAAATCACTCACCATGTCTTCTAGTTTCTTTCTTTCTATGTTACAAATCTTTGTTAAATCATTCTTCTATAGCATTGCACTAAAGTGGTGTTTTACTATGGTGTAATTCATATACATTAAATCATACAATAGAACATTATTCACTAGGATCACATTTTTTTTAAAGATCTAGCTAAGGTTCTTATTGAACATGTCTCTAATCACCATTAGAAAGTCATTATTATTCAAATTTTTAAAATATTTCCAAGCATCTTTATTAAATAATATCTCTTCCATGAGACTCTTCTCTATTGATACCTTGAAGAAGTTAATGGTTGACACTAAATGTACAACCTTATATATAAAGTTATGGTGTTTCAACACCATACACACTATGAATGGCATCATGTAGTTACCCTCAACTCTATGCCAGCCCTTGTACTAGACATCAATAGGCTACTTTATTTCAAGAATCTACATTGTGGTTTGCGATAGTTTGGAGAAGGCTTCAAAAAATAACTATGAAACCAACTTCTTATTCTTACTTTTCAACACAGTGACATCCATAATACTAGAGTTATTAAACATCTTAACAAAGATGGAAAGATGGTATCCTTAGGAGAAGTAAGGAGAAAACACCATGTAGCATGATAATGCCTCCATCTTTTGAATTGATAACCAATCTACAAATTATCCTTCTTTTACCATTATGTAGAGAAAACTCAACACAATTCAAGGGACTAAATTTTTTCTATCCTTAACTATAACATGATAGGCAACAATCTCTACCAAACCTAAGTATGGCATCTTCAACTACAAGATAATAATTCTCTTGCTAATTATGATGTAGGCTTTTCTCCACTCAAATTCACTAACAAAACATTTCAGTAGCTAATGTTTGGAAAACATTACCTCCTTTAGAATAAAATCTATATTAACTATCTAAGAATAGAATCATAAAGGCCTCTTCTAAATTCTAAAATACCATTAATCTTTCTACGTTAATAGATAAATCAAATATTATTATAGGTATTAACAAAATTATTCATCACCACATCATTTCTCAACATCATAAACTTAACAAATGGTGCTAGTCCTAACTTCTCTAGTTCTACACCATGGCTAGCTTTCATTAACTCTATGGGCAATGTCAAATCATAATAATGATAGTAAAAACTAATCTTGGATTCCAAATATTTGATATAATCTTCTTTAGACAAACTCAGATCAAATTTTCTTATCATATTTGACACTGTCTCATAATGTGTAGCCTTTAAAGAATGTAATTTAATCGTATTATTGGTGCTAGTCTTTAAACTATAAGTTTCACCATGGGGATTACCATGGTGGCTACCTAGTTGTAGTGCTTGCAATGGTGATGATGATGGTCATTAACTTTGAGTATGCTCAAATGAAGTTTGCAAAAGGGTGTGCTTTCTTTTTGAAGATAAACATAGAAAACTAAGTCTTTTAAAATTTGAATTTTTAAATGTAAAAAATATTGTCTACATTAATTTTACATCATTGATCATATTTTTGCAATCCTAAAATTAATTAAAAACTTAAGAAGAAAATTGATTCAACTAGAAAAATAAGAAAATTATGAAACATTGTATTCTTTTCATTTTATAACAAAAACCATAATATTTTCATTATAAAATCATAAAACAATACTTACAAGCTAAACAAAGGGGAAATTTAAGCTAAAAGACAAGATTTTGAGTAGAAAAGATCATTCTTACATTGTGCTCTCTTTCTACAATTTTCATGATAAGTTTGAAATATCTAAAATGAAATTATATTATTAATATTTCTACTTACCATCATATTAAATGCACCTAACAACTACAACATCATGAGCACTTCACAATGGTAATTTAAAAGCCATCAAAATCCTACTCCAATATCATGTCAAAGTTTTGGTGTTAACCACAAGGTCCAAGATATGATAGAAATAATTTGATGACTCTTGTAATTAAGATAAACATGCACCATTATATAAAATAAGTTCACCATGTTATACATATTAAACATAAGAACATAAATTAAAAGTAATAGACCCAAATAAGGTAACCAAGTGTCTCTATTATAATATCAATACTATGTTGTATTTCATATTACATATTGTTATTATGTTATATTATATATTGTTATTGGACTATGATCATCACTTTTATAATTATAATCGATCATGTCCAAAGAATGAACAGACACAATGATTAGTTATTATTAGTTAATAAACTTGATTAAACATAATTAACTTAATACATACTATAAACACCATAGAAAGTGTTGTACACTCTGATGATATATACAAAATTTCATGGTGTGTATAGAAATAAACTATCATGTTCAGCTTTCTAGAACACATCAAATATTCAACATTTGAGATAGGCGGATCTCCTTCCACTTCATGCAAAGGATTGATGACTAAGATTTGTATTCTTTGAAGCATTCTCTTATCTACTCTAAGACCTATTTTGTGGTGATTTGTTCTTCTTTAAGCAACATGTTATACAAGTACATGTAGGTCATTGGGAACTTGTGATACTTGGATCTATGCTTAGGTGATCTTCATTTTCCACTATTGAATGAGTTTTTTCCATCATAATTGGGCTTTGAATTTGGAGTTATGTTTTCATCACTACATCCATTATTTGATGATGTGGAAGTTGAATATTGGTTCATAAATGTTTACTATTTTCCCTACGTTTTGGAAATATTTTTCATTTATTATTACTTTATTGATCCTATTAATAAAGTTGATCAATTTCAAGTTATTGCATTAGATTTTAACCTCCTTAATATGCTTGGTAGAAGTTATGGTATCATGGAGGCTAAGTGGCCTAGGATAGACCAACTTTCCTCTACTATAGTCATTCATGTTCCCTTTAAAAACATCTAGCAACTATTCATCAATGATTGGATGTATGAGCTTCATGGTTGCTAATGTTCATCTACAAATGAATTTGAAGATGAACGCATTGTATGCCTACTTAATTGCTAGGAGCTTATGTAAAGTACCATCCTTAGTTATGTACTTAAATCTCTCACTAAAGGTGGTGAAGACTTATTCCAAAGAAATAATGAAAAAAAATTTGAGAATGATGTAGGGATAGTTGGCTAGTAATGTACATTCATTATAAACGGTTATTACATGGTTGGCAGAATCATTGTCTCAATTATACCTCATGAAATTTGGAAAGGAAACTTCCTTTGGAAATTGAGCAGGTGAAATCAAAGGGATAATAGGATCCATGAGTAGATTAACAATGGATACTACATGATTGCTTCCATGCAATGTAATTTCCTTTCAAGTTTGATCTTCATATGCCTACAACCTGGAAGAAAGATCTTGTAGTACCAATATCAATTTAGGAGGGACTTTAGGAATATTCTAAGTAGAATTGCTTAGGATGATATTATGAGTGGGTAAGGCTAGTCAAATAGACACCATGATAGGCATATATGTTAGTGGCACAATAACGTAGTGAGAAACAAGATGTGAAAATGAGGGAAAACTTAAGGAAACATATGATTGTTGCATTGGAACTATGTAGGATAAGGCTTAAAAATGATTAAGTGATGGATTAACACTTTGTACTAGTGTTTGAAGAGTAGTATTAACTATAACCATGCTTGGAAAAAAACTATATGTAGGAGTCAGCTTAGTGACAAGTGGAACTATTATAGTGTGATTGATTGAAATACATGTTGTGGGAGTACTAGCTTGAAGTGTGGGAATGGAAAATGCATTAGTGGGACCAATGAGGTTCACACATTATAGAACAAGACTTTGAGGTTGGTGGAAAGAATTTTAAGGTAGAGAAACATGGAAGTGTTCCTTCCCATCATCATCATCATGTTCACTAATTTTATCACTTTCCTCACTATACTAATCTTGAAATTGGTAATTCCTCCTACTAACATTGATATTGGAATTTTTCATAATATGATGTCTAATAGCCTATCTCTATAAGATCTTAGCTCTTATCATTACCTAGACTTCATCTTTGATGAGTAGGTACTCTACTAATGTAGCTTAATCAAATTGATCTAACTTGATGAGATGACTTGAATTTGGTACGAATGATCCCAAACCATTGGTTATTTCATAGGCAACCATTCTCCTTAGCTCATTCTCAAAGAGTTCTATACTCAGTTCTTGCTTAGCACATGCAACCTTGTAGTCATGCTAAGTCATGGATACTACAAGAGCCTATGCCTTCTATTCTTTAATTAGTTTATGAACCTAGCATATGTAAGAAGATTCATAACATTGGCTAGACATGTTGTCAACAAATATCTTCTACACACATGCTTAGAACAAAATAAGACCAACTGCAAATTAGAAAATAAATCTAAATAAAAATAATAACAATAAGAAAAATTCTAAGTGCTAGAATGGACCTATAGGCTACTAGGTGATAGGTTCAAGATACTAGAAACCCTATTGGCCCTCTTTCTAGT
The DNA here is from genome assembly GCA_015680685.1 of Gnetum montanum. Lineage (NCBI taxonomy): Eukaryota > Viridiplantae > Streptophyta > Gnetopsida > Gnetales > Gnetaceae > Gnetum > Gnetum montanum. The sequence continues at coordinate 630,327 of MNCI01002011.1, read as the reverse complement.
ACTAAAAATATTCTTGCAAAATTATTCTTCTTTAATCTTATAGGAAATACCTCCATGAATTAAGTGTTATAATAATTAATTTAAGATCACAAGTAGTCTTTAGTTTGAAATAATCTTTACTTAGTTAATGGTCATGACATTACAAGGCACAAAATCTCCTATTGACTGTGGACTTAGCCTATTGCACATGAACAAGGAATGTTAGGAGAATAATAAAAACATTGGAATTAAACATTTAAATTCACTAAGTATTTACTATTGAAAAATAAACTAATTATGGAATAATCTATGAGCAATGAAATCAAGTACAAGTGTAATATCATGAATAAAAGAGCATGAAATATTAAAATATAAGGGATATGATATGGGATAAAGGGTTTAATTCCACTCCTAAACAAATAAAAATACTTTATTGCTAAAAAAGAATTGTTCACCTCCTATGGAAGGCCAAACTACAAATCCAAGCGAAACAACGTAAGTGGAATAAAATGGATAATAAGAACCAAATTTGTGAGAAAAATATGGATTTGAAGAGTGAAAATTAACCATTGGACAATAGGTATATGGATGTGAACGTTCAAGGTGTTTTTTGAAATCAATTTAGGATAAAAACAGGGTTATTTTGACCTAGTGTCATAGGACTAACATTGAACTCAAAAAATTCTAGCTTTGGAAACTAACGCTGATGTTAAAGAATTCTAAGTATGGGATGCCAATGCTAATGCTACATCAAATTAATGCTAGAGTTGTGGGAGAAATCACAATGACTATGAAGCATGAAGGAGACACTAAGATGTCTACTACTCATGCTCTTACTATCTCGAAATCTTAAAAAGGGCTCTAGATCTTAAGAAAAATAGCCTTAAAACATGGGTTTTGGTCCCATTATTATAGGATTAGGGATGCCAAATTTAACTCTGATGTTAAGTGAAGTTCACATGAATTTCATCTAAAGTTCAAATTTGGCAAGTTTGACCTTTGAACTTGGTAAGACTGAAAGCATGAACAAGTGACATTGATGCTAAGCATGACTAGAAGTTTGAATATTTTTTCTAGTTTTGACCAAGTTGTGGTTCTAAGTCTCTAGAACCTCATTTAATGCTCAAATTAATATCAAAAGATGTTGTGATGATGCTAAGAAGCTTGACAAACCAACAGATGATATCAACTATAAAATTTAAAGGTGAAGGATCATAAGATATGAGTCCCATAGGTGCTAATGCTAGGGTCAATAATAGCATTAGTCAAGAACTTAGAAAAACTTTAAATGTTTTTCCAATTTGACATCTTGAGTCCTTAGGATGCCAAAACTAATTTTGAAATGAGCCAAAATGATGCTTTCAAGATCCCAAGAAGCTCATGGAGTGAGAAAATGCTACTAAATGCCAAACTTGAAAACTTAAAAGGAGGATGATGCTGGCATGATGATGTCAATGCTAACATTAGCATCAATTTCACCTACATAAGTGATGAGTAGCGAGCAGCCCCTATGAAAAACCATATCAATCACTATCATTCATGAAGTGATTTGGTCAAATTCCATAGACTTTAGCACTCTAAGTACACTAGGTATAGGTAGTGAATCTAACGAACATGATCGTTGTCTTCTCAATTTAACTTGTGAATTGCAAGTGTATGGTTAAGTGTAACTAAGGCATATGATTTTTATCATTTTATGTTTATTTTTTGAATCACTTAAGTTCCAAAAATAAAGTATTTAAATTATTAATTAATCTAATCACTAATTTATGTTTAACTAGTCCTAACATAAGCATCCATTCCCCTCTTATGTACACATCTTGAACATGTTACAACACTATTGGGATTACCAAGTGTTAAGTGTATGCTTGAGATGGTCATACTTATGTGATTTAATTATCACTATGAGTTAATTAATAAAATGTATTAAGTAAAGTGCTTTGAATAATAGATGCATAAAGTAAACATTAGGCTAAGTCCAAGTGCTGCAAGGTTTATCAAGAAAGCTCATCTTTATTGCCATTCACACTGAGATTCTTAGGTACAACAATGCCCAAATAAAGATCTATACACTTATCAACTCTTGCTATGGACACTTAAAAAATATTCTAACTTTGATACATAAAACTACAAGAGTTCCACTAGCTACTAATGAATGGATGCTATAAATGTGGCTGGTGAATGCGTATTTATAGGCAAGACAAGACACTACATTGACAAGGTCATGTTAATGCATCAAACCACATGTCGACATGACTATGTCAACAAGATCATATCAATGGGATCACATCGATGGCATCCTGTCGATGCATCCTAAGGAAGATGCTTCATCATACTCCCATGACTGAATGAAAAATCATCCTCAAGTAAACAAAAGGATGAATAAGCTTATTTATATAATTTAGAGAAGGTATTGAATTACTGACTAATTATAGATACACAAACTAACACAAAAAAAATATTAAGTGCCCAAGTGTATAGATTTACAATGATTACAAAAATTGGTGTTCATGACAACAAAATTGAACACCATGACAAAACCTAACAACACAATTCCTATGGTAGCTTGAGGATGAGAAGAAAATCAAATGATCCCAAGTGATGGAGGCTCCTAAGGTTTTGAAGGACCTTCTCCTACCTTTGGTGCATGCATAAGTTGTGATTGAGGCTATGGTTGTGGCTGTCTAGCTGTAGCTAAAACTTCTGGTGTACGAGGAAAAGCATCCAACAATGCTTTCATCTTTTCCTTCTTATTCCTAGGATCATACATGGTCCACACAACATTACGAATGTGAGTCTGTATGGGAACATCCCAATAATAGGGCATTGCAAGGAACAACCTTGATGTTGATAAACCAAGTAGCAAATTATTTGTGTTTAATGTCAAATGCCCTAACTACATTTTGCAACTCCTGGTAGTCATTCATTCTTTTGGATAGGTTCTCCATTATTGATTTTTTATTTTCAAACTTCACCTTGAGAAACTTGAGTTCAACGTTGGTTGTTTTTACCTTCTATTTTATGTCTCTGTGGTACTTAAACTTAGCCTTCTACAGAAGGTACGATCTAGCCACTTATTTCTCCAATTCTTACCTTGACCTTCTAGTGGTCAACATTACCAAGTTTGAGTAACGAAGGTTTGAGTAATAGTGAATTTTAGCTTTATTGTACACATTTAGCCCATTAAAGGTAGGCTATCACATGTCATTCCTTATTAGAACTACTGGAGGCCCTCATTCACCTTCACATTTGCTAATTTGATTTCTTTTTCATTAATCCCTTTTTTTTGTAAACCAACATAGTCCCTATAGTGGTTTTTGATCCTTTTGAATTTAAGGGCCTCATTTTTCCAAGCAACAATTTCAATTGCAAACTTCTAGCAAAGGGTAGGCATCTCTTCCATTAAGAGATTTTGATTTTCTATAGCTAACCTCCTTAATTTAGTGTTCACCCTATAAAGCTACTCTTGCTATTGTTGGATGAATTCTACCATTTTATCCTTTTGCATCTTGACATTTCACAGGCAATGCTTCTCTTGGGTCAACTTGATGTTCTCCTGGAAAACCTCCAACAAGTTCTTCTAAATTTTGTATATAGTGGCATCAGCTAAGGACTAATCAAAAATTACCACCTCCTTCACATACTTAGTTTCCTAAAGTTGTGTCTAAAGTTGTTGAAAAGCTTCATCTCATGCTACATTCTAGCTCAATATGGTGAGATCAGCAAGGTAGAATTTTAATTCTACAACCTTAACATCCAAACTCTAATTTTTATTTGTGGCTGCCTTGAGTTGGGCATTGGAAATGAGGACATTTTCCTTGGCCTCAAGTAGCTTTAACTAGTTTGCTGAAATGATTTTTGGGATATCAAAGATATTTAGAATTGGTTACCCAATTCGTACCATTCCATCCAGCAACTCCTCATGTTGGGCTACACTAAATTTTCCACTTCCTTCTCCTGCAAACACCTACACATCTCTAAGCATAGCAACATCTGGTTTAGATGCTACAGGGATGTTGAGTACATCAGTCACTATATCAACAACCATCTTTACCATTATTTCCTATCCTTGGTGTTGCATCACTAGAACAGTTTCTCCCTTGCCATCTTCCAAGCGTATTGAAAGGGTAGTGGCATTCCCAAATATTTTTAAGAATTGTTACTATTGAGAGAGGGACACCATTACCTCTTAAGTGCTAGGATTTGATCTTGTGAGCACTTGCATTCTTTGAGTAGAAAACATTGGCATCAAAACTTTTATCCAGCTAATTGATCATGCCACCTCATTGAGATGAGTCAATTTGGGCATGTAGATAGAAGGTTCACCACCACTTGGTCCTACCTGTTGCTATTGTAAGAGTTGCTTATGGAGTTTGCACATGCGCTCAATGGAAACACAAGACTTTGGTATTGATTATTCATGAATGGTTGGTGGTGGAAGCTGCTTTTATTTCAACACCTTGGCAAGAATGTCTAATGTTATCATTGGAATAATGGGCTATTCCTCCCCTTTTGCATAATTTCTAGATGAGACATGGACTCATGTTCTTCTTCGTTGAATGACTTCTCTATCTTATAAAAATCAGTTGTGGGAGGTTGACAAGAAATTTCCTACTTAGACTAGTGAATGCATAAGCAAAGAAGGTTGTCACCTTGCTAGGCCTCATTGTCAAATTTAGGTGGTAGGATGCCATCTTGAAATATGCATGCTCTACTATTGTGAGTGACCTGCACTCCTTGCAGTCAACTTCGTAGCACTTCTAGATCCACTCCTTTTTTATCTCTAGGTTCACTTGTGTTAAAATTTCTACCAAGGTTGTTCAAGCTTCCAACAACCCAAGGGCCTCAGAAATGGCCTTTACCAAGTAGGACACAAAAATATCCTTTATACCCATAATGACATCTTCCTTCCTATCATTCCAAAAGAGATATGTTTCTTCCATGTACCATTCTCTACTAGAAGTAAAAATGGGCCACATGGAAGAAGTCTAAAGTTGAGCTTTAAATTTTTCTAGGGCAAAGTCCAAGAAAGATCCAAAGTTTAGTTTAGATAGAACTACTTTTTGGATCTCCCTGGCCCTAATTTGCCTCAAGTAGGCCTCTATCAGAGTGACCTCAATGTTTTCTCTTGGTTCAGGTGTCTCATCTTGGTGGGATTTCTCTATTTCAACATTTGAAATCTAGCCGATAGATTCCACCTTGGGGTCCTCCCAAAGAGGTTCTATTGCATGTGTCTTAGTTGCTTACTCCTGGGGTGGCTTCACTTCTTAGCCTCTTCTAGTTCTAGGCCGCTTATCCCTTAGTTGAGATGGTCCTACTTGCTACAGGAATTTTGGTCTTGGTGCCATCTATAATCACAACATGACTAAGGATTAGCTTTTAATGTATAACCTAGAACATTTAGGCACCTTGTCTATTAGATTAGTTACACTTGGCTAAGTTGCAATCATGGCATATTAATCATTTTAACATTATTTTATTATTAATTTTAATCAAATGAATACTAAAGTTCATTGGAAAGGTTTAACGCTCATTAATTAGTGATTTTAATATTAGTTTATTGATTAAACCTTCTAGGAGTTAAAAAAATTTTGAAAAAAAATTCATCAAAAACCTAAGGTTTGTGGCTTCCATGATGTAGAGCTCACCTCTAGTAGCTATAGGAATGAAGAACAAGGTTAATCGAATAAGCAGTGTGAAAGTTATGGGCTCTAGAAGGTTTTGGGCTCTAAAAACTGCAAAAACTCCTTTATCGTTTGAGAGTAAATGACAAAAATTTTCAAAGTGTTGCACCCTTTATATAGAATTTTATGGCCATGTCAACGAGATCCCATATACGAGGTCACATCAATGCAAGGGGCTACGTTGATGGAATCCCACCAATATAGCCAAAAGACAAAATTTCCTTTCAACATTTGTAAAAATATAAAGAGCTTTTACATTAAACTAGGGTCTGTAGAAACCTAGAAAGGTCAAAAACCTAAAGAAATGCTTAAAGAGGAGTAGATAATTCACAAAAAGGATATTTTATAGGAAAAAGATTAGAGAAAACTTCAAAAGAAGTGTAAAACTAAATGCAATCAATGTGGATCATGAATGATTTGAATGCAAAAATGTCTAAGAGATGAGGAAACGTAACTAGCCCAATCAAGAAGTATGCAAGTGGATCCTTCCCATAGTAATCTCATGCCCTTAATGCTCTTGCATGCTATACTTTCCGAAATCGTCGATGCAAGGCTGGAATGGGATGAGCACTGCAGGATCTGCGGATGAGCACAGAAGACTCTACCTTCTCTTGAGGGTGAGCTGGAACTGACGAAGGTAGAATACCTTGGGTGGTCCGCACGCGGATCAGACAAGGATTTCCCCAGCATATACCAATGTGCAATACACTGGGTTATGTGTAAACAGCATGATAAACATAAACCAGAACATAAACGTGCAAGGAAACAAACATAGAGGCAAACAAAAATGGATGAAAACTATAACAAATCTTAACCATAAATTAAACAACTTTATTGCAAAATGGAGATTACAATGCACCAGTCTGAACGCAGTTGTGGATCTGACACAAGGTGGAAGAAGAGCCCCGGTGATGCGGAGGGATGATGGTATGCTGGTTTGGACTACAGGCACAATGTGAAGGCTATATGGTCAACGTGTATGGTAGAAGTCCATTGTACAGGTTATTGTCTAGATTTCCTAAGTCTCCTCGGTTCTAGTTTTTTTTTGTCTCCATTTGTACAAAATTTGCCAACCCCAATCTAGTGAAAAATTGGGGTTTATGAGGTTTTGGACGTTGGATTCGGATCTGGAAGGGTATGAGTGGCCGTGGGTGAGAGAATTTCAAGTTGGATGACATGTGGCTATGTTTCCTGACTGCAAATAATATTACAACTGTACAGCGTGCTGCATGCCAACATGTACATGTTGGGCGTGTGAACTCAGCGTACAGACTTGCCCAATACAAAGGAATTGAACTTTACAAACGAGCATACTTTTACAATAGAAAATCTTGAACTTGGCCCTTGAATTTGAGCTCTGGTGTCATGAGGATGCTACCTGTGGATTTTCAGCTTATTTGGACTTGATCTGACATGGTTTTGGGAGGCTTCGACTGGTGTATGCTGTGCTGCACGCTGGGTGTACATGCTGGGCATGCAAGTCAACGTGTAGGTTGGCTGAATCACTTGATCGACCTTACTTTTGGTGGTGCACACTGGGCATGCACGCTAGGCTTGTAGGCTAGCATGTGAGGCCATAAATGATACTTTTGATGCCCACAATAGAAGTTTTCGAAGCCTTGCCCTTGGTGCCACATGCTAGGTATACAAGCTCGGCGTGTGTGTAGGCAGGAAATGACCCGTTTGGTGCCCAAAATTTGATTGTTAGGAGCCTGAGGCTTGGTTGGGGCCTTAGGGAAGGTCATGGGGAGTCTAGACCTTCGATTCTAGCCCATTTTGATGAGTTTTTGAGACTCAAAAGTTGCTGCATGCTGGGCCATACGTTGGGCATGTATAGGTCAGCGTACAGGATGCATACATAGTGAAAACCAAGTATTTTGAGTTCAACATTCACCAGGTCTAATGCCAGATGTCACTGTAGTCTTCTGTGGATCCTAGGGAACCATTTCTTGCTTAGTTCGACTCCATTTAAAGCTGTCTGTGAGGTTCTCAAGCTTTAGTCATGCTGGGGAGCATCGTGACTTAGCTCAATTCTTGTTGGAGAAGTGATAAGCTCAAAATTTTGTGGTGTTTCATTGGCCCCTCTTTGTTGATGCTTGGAGGAGTCGACCTGAGAGGCATCGACAAAGAAGTACAAAACACTACAAGTAACTTAGTAGCATTGTCCTTCGACACTTGGAAAGATGTCATCGCACTATGTTTAGTATTACACATGATTGGGGAAATGCAGTTTGTAGCTGGATAGGGAAATGGATATTGTAGGGATTTGGAACTGATCAAGGGATTGTGCATGGTGCAGGGAATGCTCTGGTGTGTATACAGGTCATGTTGATCCTTGTCAATAGCCATTGTCTAGCAGACTTAGGACCAAGACATGAGGTGTACGTCCTTTGGCGGAACAAGACTCTTGTTTAGTGTTTAAGAGAACTTGTTGACACAACCAAAGCCACGTGATGATGTGTTGCATTTTTTTGGAGGAACAAGGCCTCTATTTAATGTTAAAGGGGACCTTTTGGTGGAGAGCCAAAGTCATGCAATAAGATGTTACTTGGGCATTTGAGACATGAGTTCTTATTTCCAAGACAATTGCCTTCCCACCTAGGGCTTGTATGGGAAGTGCCAAGGGTCTTGTGTTTCTTTTTGGATTTTTTGCTCTTTTCTCTTTGCTCTTTTTCTTTTGTTTCTTTTTTTTTGATCCTGTACTCATGCTCAAGTGCCATGTTGTATGTTGCAACTTCTTAAAAGTGTTGCAGCATGCAACGATGTGCTCAATGTTTCGGGATGCACTGGGTGTGTCAATGGTGTAATTGAGTAGAGTATGTTGAGGAATGGATGAGAGATATAAGTGGAAATGGGAATTGTACTAGTGAATGGCTTGATTAACCTTGTTATGCGTGTTAGGAACAATGTGTTACCTTGCTGTTATGACGAAGTGCATTCTCATACAAACACCTTTGAGTGTCATCCTACAAACACAACTCCAAGGAGACAAGAAAACCACGAGTGAGTGAGTAGGCTTAGATTTCAATAGCAACTAAGGAAACAAAGGCACTAGATGAGATTTCAGGCACTAAATATGCATGGCAGTAATGTTGTCAAGATCAACTGATGATGAGCGAGGCAGCAACTCTGATGAAGTTCGAACGCAGCTACAAATCTAGAGGCAAGAGATGAAGCTACCAGTTTATAGTTGTAGCGGACTATCGTGGGTTAGTTTTACATCATAACCCATTGGATGGTGTCAGTTTAGTGTCGTAGCAGATGGTGCACTGCTAGTTTATAGTCTTGGCAGACTGTGAAGAGGTGAACCAGTTTATAGTCTTAGTGGACTCCGACGAACGAAACTGTGGCAGTTTAATGTCATACCGGATGAGTGCTAGTTTATTGTCATTGTGGATGTACTATGGTGTCAGTTTATTATCATAACACCAGGACATTTTGTGGTATCAGTTTACCATCATGATTCCAAGACGTGGTGTACCTGGGATGTTTAGACGTGAAATGGTTTGAGGTATAGGTGGTTCATTGGATGAGCAAGCTCGTTACTGTTCATATCAGCTAGTTTAAATGCTCCATTGTCGTATGCTTTGGTGACCAAGTATGGCCCTTCCCAATTTACTGTGAACTTTTCCGCCTATTCATGAACCGCCTTAAGTACGAGGTCACCTTCTTTGATCGGGTGCTTGTGAATGTCATGTTGATGACATCGTCACTATTTTTTTTGGTACCAATCAATCTGATCGAGCACACGTGTGTGTTCCTCTTCCACCGAGTCCAAGTCAACGATGCGCAAGTCATTGTTTTGACCCTCATCAAGGAGTCCGAAGAGTGTGATCCTTAAGGATGGTACCTACAACTCCAAAGGTAAAACAGCTTCCAAACCATAAACAAGGATATATGGCGTTCTACCTGTGGAAGTTCGATGTGTAGTGCGATAAGCCCATAAAGCGTATACTAACTATTCATGCCATCTTTTCTTGCTCTAAGTAAGCATCTTCTTTAGCATTGAGATGAAAATCTTGTTCGTGGCTTCTGCTTGTCCGTTGCTCTAAGGGTAATATGGAGATGAGAATGAATGTTTAATGCCTAAGCTATCGTAGAAGGTTTTTGTTTCGATGCTACTGAATTGTGGTCCTTTATTAGTAATTATGATCATTAGGATGCCAAAGCGGGTCATAATGTTTTCCAGGATAAAGTTGCATATGTGTTTCGATGTAGTCTTCCTAAGGGGGATAGCTTCTACCCATTTCGTGAAATACTCAGTCGCGGCTATGATGAAGCTATGCCCTATCGAAGGATGGGGACTTATTGGTCCAATGATGTCTAACCCCCATTTCTGGAAAGGCCATGTGATTTGAGCCGTATGCAATTTGTTGGGTGGGACATGTATAAGATTCCTGTGCTTTTGACACGTATTACACGCTTTGACCTTGGAGAAACATTCATACTCCATGTGTGTCCAATAGTACCCTAAATGCCTTATTTTGGTTTCCATTGCTTTGGGCACTATGTGCCCTCCATAGAGTCCTTCGTGTACTTTCTCCACAATGGTCTGGCCATCAGTTTTACTAACGCACATCAACAGGATACCTTCGTAGGATCTACAACACAATGTGTCACCTACTAATGTATACTGTCAAGAACATTTTCGTACTGCATCCTTTTGTGCATTTGTTAGATGTTGCGGTGTTTTGCCACGTAGAAGGTACTCTTTTATGTCATCATACCATTCTACTGTGTGTGTTGTACTAACGGATGTAATCGGTAATTCATCGGGAGTATCAGTTATGGGTTTAGCACAACTGATTATAGAACTTGGCAACGTGTGAAACATGTTTGGCGCTATGTTTAGGGCTAATATGGCAAGTGCATCTACAATGGTATTATCATTTCTAGACACATGTTGCACATCTATGTTTTCGAATCACTTCAGCAAATGCTTAGTCAAATCATAGTATGGTTGTAAGTGTTGTGCTTTGCACGCGTAAACATTTGTTATTTGATTTAGAACTAACTGTGAGTCACCTCTGACCACGAGTCATGTGATGTCAGAAGCTAGTGCTGCTATGAGACCTCTAAGGAGACCTTCGTACTCTGCTACGTTGTTGGTACAATGAAAATTGAAATGATAACCGAAGGGTCGGATCTCCCCGGAGGGATAGGTGATGACAGTAGTGGCACTTCCCCCTCAAGAGATGGATGCTCCATCAAAATTCAAAATGGCCTCGTAGTTATTAGGCACTATGTCTATTGCACTCACATTTTCATCAGGGAACTCTGGCTCTACTGTTGCTTGATCGTGCATTAGTGATGCAGTCATTTGAGTTACTATAGCTTGACCCTTAACTGATGACTGCGCTATGTAGTGTAGGTCAAACTCAGCTATCATGGCTTTCCAGCGAGCTATCTTACTTGATTCGTAGAAGTTGCCAGTGATGGCTTTGAGCACATTATCCTTGCAAATTATATTGACTTGGTTGTGGAAGAGATAATGTCGCCATTTCTTCAAGGAAAAGATAAGGGTTAAACACGACCTCTCCACCTCGTTGTGCTTCTTCTCATGGGCTGCTAATGCATGGCTTAAGTAATAAATAGGAACTTAGATTCCATCATCTCATTTCTATCAAAGCATGGGCATGATTGATGAGTCGGATGTGGCAAGATAAATGTAGAATGGTTTATCATTTTGAGGTGGATAGATTGTCGGTAATTGAGTCAGTGCTATCTTGATATTTTCAAAAGCTTCCTGGCATTGTGGGGTCCATTGAAAATGTGCATTCTTGCGTAGCAAATGGTTCATGGATTTCAACTTATTGGTCAGTTTTTCTATGAAGTGCCTAATGAACTGTAATCTACCTTGTAGGCCTCAAAGTTCAATGAGGTTGCTTGGTGGTTGTAGGTTTGTAATGGACTTCACCTTGTTCGGATCTACTTGTATTCCTATTTTTAATACTACGAAGCCTAGCATTTTGCCCATTTTTACCCCAAAGACACATTTCTTTGGGTTGCGCCTAAGTTCATATTATAGACAACGTTTTAAAACCAAATCTAAGTCTTGTATGTGCTACTCTGGTTTTCTTGATTTAACTGCAATGTCATCCACATAATCATTGAGTGACTGAAGTATGTAATAGCTAAAAATGAATGTCATTGCTCTCTGATATGTGGCGTCAGCGTTCTTCAAGCCGAATGGCATCATTGTATAACAAAAAGTACCCCATGGTGTCATGAAGGTCATCTGAGCTGATGTTCCGGGTTGATCCGTATCTAGTTATATCCTGAAAATCCATCCATAAAAGACAACATAGCATGCCCCGCAGTTGAGTCAACAAGTTGATCAATGCTTGGTAGCGGGAAGTCATCCTTTATGGTTACAATTTTGAGGTCCCTGAAGTCTATGCATAGGCAAATGCTTTCGTTCTTCTTTGGGACAATAACCAGGTTGGATACCCAGTTAGCGTAGTCAACAACCCGAATAAAACCAGCTTGATAGAGCTTAGTAATCTCATTGTGAACTGCCAGTGCTACCTCAGGTTTGACCTTGTGTGCTTTCTATTTCACTGGTCTTAACTTGGGATTGAGTATAATGTTGTGTTGGACAATGCGAGGATCTAGTCCAGGCATGTCATTGTAAGACCAAGCAAATGCTTTCATGTTGTCTCGAAGTACATGTTCTATATCCTTGGAAAGTTGAGGTTGTAATAATGTGCTCAATTTTAATACCTTAACTTCACCGTCAGGCATAGTTATGGGGGTTTCAGTTAAAGGGTCTTCAGTGATGCTATCAGCTTCTATGTCTAGAGATTTTTTCATACCTTCATAGCTATCTAATGTTTGTTGCATTGAGGCTACAAATGTGTCGTCTGTTGGTTGACCTAAGTTGATAGAATTTATATTAACTTCACTTATGATCTTTCCATATGGTCCATCAATGGTCAATGGTGTTAATAGATGCTTGTAATCCATTGCGCTTGCTCCTACCAATAAACAGGGAGAAAAGTGAGCTAGGGGGGTTGTTATGCTTTCCAAGCAATGTAACTCATGTGTACATGTGACAGTGACTAAGGTATGCGGTGCTAGTTTATCATCGTACCTAGACGCATGGCATTTTAGGGAGATGTCGGGCCTTTCCTGTCAGTTTATAGTCATAATGGACTGATCATGGCAATATAGGGCCTTACTAGGCCAATTGCGGTAGTTTAAGGCCTTACCGGGCAGAATGTGGCTGTTCGTTTACGATTTCTAATTGATTGTGCGATTTGTAATTGTTACTGAGTGTGAGACTGTGAGATGAAGAGTATGTATCAAGATGTTTAGTTCAATTAAAATGAGTCAATATGAGAGGGAAGGTCCTATGCAAGTAATGTTTAACCAATATTTGGAGTAAAATTTCAATTTTATGTTGGAGTAAAAAAAGACTCAAAGTGCCGATTTCAACAAGGGTGATGAGGAGCGTGAGGGCTTATAAGAGTAATTTAACATAACCAATGAGCAAGCTACTTTTGTGACTGCAGCATGAACCCAATCTTGCAGCGTGAGCATGAGTTTAATTTTGCAGCATGAACGTGAACTTCGACGTTGTAGCATCAGTGTGAATTTCAGGTGACAGTTTCAGTGTGAACCTTAGGCGGCAGTTTCAGCGTGAACTTCAGGTGGCAGTTTCAGCGTGAACCTCAGGCCCACGGCGTCAGCGTGAATCCCAGTCAATTCACTGCAGCGAGGAGGCGAGGATCTGATTGCAGGGGAAGAGTAGGAGAGGATTCGGTGCTTTGGAGGTAGCTCAAGTAGCGAAGATCGGGACACGGCGAGTTGAACAGAAGGATTCAGCATGTACGTCCTAACAAAACCCTCAATGTGCAGGGAGGACCAAAACCCTCAACGTGAAGGGTTCAGTGTGAACGTGATGGGTAATAGCAAGCAAGCGAAAGACCAAGGAAGGAAGGAGCCTAGCTTGACCTTCATTGAGGAAAGTGAGGCGATGCTCCAGTGCCTACCCAAACCCGCGATCCCATCATGGTCTGGATCGACATGCCGGTAGGCCCTGATCTTTTGTCAAAATTTGTATTTTCACTTACTATTTCTGTCAATTTTCCTGATTTCGGCACATTGTGTGAGGCCTGTCTTGTTTCCGTAGCGTAGATGTTAGCGTGCAGGCCAGCGTCAACATTGTCCCTTTGTGCATGGCGAATTTTATGTTTGGTAGTTTTTGGTTATATGTTCATCGTCTAGGGGGGAGGGGTTGAAACACTCGACGTGCGAGGTTTGCACGCTTGCACTCCTAGCATCAATGATCTGCACACCTCAAAAATTCCAGCATGTAGGGTGTCCACGCTGGGTGTGCCATCATGCGGGGTGTTCACGCTGGGCATGAACTTTGAGAAATTTTCAAGTGTTAGCATCTATTGTAAAACTTCATTCTTGCATAGCATGTTTACTCTGGTTCTTGGATACTTGTAGGGATCCCAAACCTTTCCTCCTAGTGGTGGAGCTTGTTGGAGTTCCGGCATGGTTTGGGCTTATTGATTCTGACGAATCAGCTCCCGATATGACCATTGATCGAAATGGGGTATGGTTTAGAGCAGGTACCAGCGAGTTCCTTACTTTCATCTTAGAAAGATTCAATGTGGTAATATGGTCCCATCTAAGTGAACAATTAGCGCGGAGCGTGCTCGAGACTATGTTACCAGGATCCTCAAATGGCATTGTGGCTTTCATGGTGGACATCGACGAGGGATTACTTATGATTGAGGATGGTCCCTATGGAGGACCCAGATCTACCCATCCATTATCATGTGTATGGGACCTATTATCACATGGCTTTCACGACATCAACAGCACCTTGTTCCTAGCCGCTCGTGCACACACATTGTTCCAGAATCCTCCTGGAATAGTGTACCGGGTAGAGAGGTAAGGTTTTTTAATTTATTGTTTCTGTTCTGATGCTTAGTGGTTGTTCAGGTTTTGACCGTTGTTCCTTTATAGGCCCCAATTTGACAAAGAAGGAGTATGCGTAGGTGATGATGGACTTGCATTCACTCATACCGCCTTAGAGACTTTCATGGCAGGTCCCACTCTCCGTGGTGCTATGTTAGCCCAGACTAAGGGTGAAATTGTTCATTTTCACAAACGATACTCCAAGACATTTGCACAATGTGAGGCTCGGGGGTGGCTACATGGGGATTGGTCCCATAATGGACCAGTTTTCCCATGCGATGTTAATTTGTCTTCTAATGATCCTAATCCATTATCTAACGGTAAGTAATAGTATTTTTGATGCTTAACGTTTGTTTGTTCTACTACATCGTTGGTTATATTGACTCCATCAATGTTCCCCTATGCATACAGTGGTTGTTCCCCCTGGTGGAGTCACCATCACAACTGGGCAGACTGAGGGCACTTTGGACATGAAATTCGGGGAGATCAGCGATGTACAATGATGGCTACGTGATAAGGCACCACCACATATTATTAGTTGTCTAAGTGATGCTGGCCTCATGGAGTTATTTACGGCCCAAGTCCTGATGTCTCTATGACCGAGATGATTACGATCGTTGATTCTTTCAATGAAGCTATTACTTACTATAGCACTCGCGTCAAGTGAATCAAAGTAGCCTTCCATCTATCGGCGGAGTTCTTTTTAGACTTCTTCAGTGTACCAGCAGCTAGGGCTAAAGTGATTTTGGATAGAGCACATAAGGAGATCCATGTGGTTCGTGAGTTGGAGAACTAGTTGGGTGTTCTTAAAGGTGCTAAGGGATTCCCTATGCAGGGACAATCAAAAGTAACTGAAGTTAATGAACTGTATCCCCTGTTTAGAGCACGAGTGTTTCCAAAGTCCCTGTCCCAAGTGAGGACTTTTGGGGTAGAATCTGTGCGTATCATGCGCATGATTTTGGAGACTAGGGTCTGTTATAATTGGGCACAGTATTTACTTTCAGGTTTCCATGAGGAGATAGTGAGGTTGTGTTCGAACATTGAGGTGCAGTCCCATTTCACCTTTGCATTCTTCGTCGGTTATTTGCGTCAACTGGCTGAATTTCTAGTTGCTCGTGTGGACAACAAGTACGTGTTAAGGCACTGGCCAACTGTCTTGCCCATGGATTCACCACTTATTTGAGATGACTAAATCTCAAGATGCTCCCGAGGGGATTGACAAATCGATTTCTGTTACGACAAGGGGATCATCTAGCCATTCAATCCATACGCGTGATAGCGTAGGGTTGGAACCAGGTTATGTGCCCTACACTACTAGGATAGTTGATCAGGTAATCAAGGAAACCATCGGGAAGGCAAAATGAAGAGTTGAAAAACCTAAGCGCTCAAGAGAGGTTGCTCTGGCTGTAGATGAACCAAAAGTGAAACGTATACGGTTTAAAATGCCTGCACGGGGTAAGTAAGCTTGAGTCACTCATTTATCTTTGTTTTATTATCATTATTCTTATTATTATTTTATGAAATTTTTTTGATCATTTATGCAAAACTAATGTGAACTTATGAATGTCGTCAGAGCTAACTCCTGAAGTAAGGAGAGAGGGGTTAGCATCGATCATCGAGGAGGAAGAGGTCCCAACGAATTTGGATGAGGAGGACGAAGTGGGCAACAACGAGATGGAAGTCCCTTCCCCTCTGAGTGAAGAAGCGAAAGAGCAAGAGGGAGACACCACAGAAAAGGGTCACATTGATGATCAGGATGAAGTCGACAAGATGTTTGATGGTTTCTTCGAAGGAAGGTTAGACCTTGGTGATCCCCCGAATCGAGAAGACGACAGAGATTTCGGTATGCTCTCCTTATTATGTTTATTTAGCTCTTGAATTGTTATTTCTATTATTCAGAGTTTTAATTTTATGTTTTTCCTACTACTAGGAAAAAATGTTGAAACTAGGATGATTTCTAATGTCCGTTTGGAAATACCTATGATGAAGACTCCAATGGGAACGACCACTGAAGTTGATGCATCTCCTACAAATGAACTATTTACTTGGATCGAGATGCCAAGTAAAATGGATTTTGTCCTTGGTATCATTGATGAGGTAGTTGATCGTGTCCAGAAAGCTCATCCTAAAATAGGTACATATGTCTTAAGCATTTTAGTCCTTTGGTTTTCACATCCGTTTCCACCGTCCAATGTCTAATGCATGTTCTTCTCACGTGGATAGGGACTAAGCTGAAGTGGGATCCATCTGAGGCCACTTGTATTGATAGTCTACCTGCACTACCATCAAATATTGAGCAAGTGCCAAGACAGATCTATGATGAGGTGCCAGAATGTGTTGTGCAGAATGCCAAGTCTCTTTGGGCCTGTAGGTGTTCCATCAAGAAACTATGGTTGCAAATTCAGGTGGGGGAAAAGGAGATTGCCAGGCTAACAGTAGAACGAGATGATTTTAAGTTGCGCTATGAGTTTGCCTCGGCAAGGTTGATGGGTGATCATTCTTGGCAAACCTCTGAGATTACTTAAACTAGGTATTGGAATTTATTGAATCGCCAAGTAACTATGACCCAGGAGCTAGCAAAGTGCAAGGCACAGATAGATTTGCTGAATCTCAAATGTCAAGATTGGAAATTTTTTGCGTATAAAGTGCAGAAATGGGGTCAAGATGAAAAGATGCATAAGTATCATTATAAAATATCATTAAAGGAGCAATCGATAGAGAAGCGTCAGCTAGAGATGTTTGTAGATGGTTTAGGCTTACAATCTTCATTTGACGCATTTGCTAAGCACACTGTGGTAGAGATGGAGTCTCCCAAGAGGGTTATCACTACAGCTTCTAGGGAGGTTTCTATGGGTGATTTTCCTCTTAAACATCCCACTTGGTCCATGGTGGACAAAGGGAAGGCCTTAGCCAACATTGATCTGGGTCTTGATGGAATCGACTAGGCAAGTGTCCCTGAAGAGGAAATCCTTCGTTGGTTGGAGTTTGGTTTATGAGGATCATCTTCGGTAAGTCATTTAGACTTGTCAATTTTGTTTATTAGTTTTTAGCAGAAAATGTCATCTTTCTTTATTAATTATTTTCTTTTACCTTTTACAGAGTCACGAGGATGACGGTGGCCAAGAAGGTGGCCCTAGTGGAGTGGGGCAAGATGATGCGGAGGAGCCTGAAGATCAAGCTCCTCCTAGATTTGATGCCTAGTTTTGATTTGATTTTTTTTTTTGTGATTATGTATATGATTTGTGTATTGTGTGGAGACATTGTGCTAAGTTGTAATTTGACTTTGACACATTTATACAATTTTTCGGTTGAGTTTTCTATTATTCATTTTTTTGTTTGAATTTTGAGTTTGTTTGAACACTGATACGGGTAGATTTGAAGTGTAAATCCTTTTGTTCTTTTGGGCTTGAATGTAAACACAATGTAGCAGTGTAAAATGTTTTTGTTCATTTTGTTGTTTAAGTGTAATGCAAGAAGTAGGAATGGAAGCAGGAATGTAATTGTAATTGAAGCATAATCATGTAAAAGGGGGAATATGAAGGGAAACTGTAACCGATAATGCAACAATGTAAGCATAAATTCGAATAGTAAACTTGAATTGAGAGAAAAAAAATATAAGGAAATGCTCTAGTTTAAGGCCATTTCGAGCCATATGTAAACAAGAGAAGTTTCAAGTGATACTAGTGGGTTTCTTGGTAAACCAGCCATTTCTAGCCGTGGCTAGTTTTATGTCGTTGCAGACATATGATAATTTAACATCATTTCGGACAATGAATGTAGTTTAATAGTTTAGTAATTTTTTTAGTTTTCTTAATTTATTGTTCAAAGTGGCATTAATAGGTATGATTCTGTACTCAGCGTCCCCTTCGCTGATCATGTTGAACAGTAATTCAGCCCAAGGGACGTCTAATGGAACAGGCTCCATGTTGGTCTCTTCTAGTGTTTCCGTATGTATAGTACTTTCTATGTTTGTTGCAGTTTCTAGGTTAGGCGGTGTATGTACAATTTTAGGTTCGGGTGTTTCTATGCTAGGTGAAGTTTCTTTTATGTCTGATGGATCATTGTTTTCTGGTTGTATGCAACTTTCTTTCTCCTTTGTGTCATCCTGTTTAAGCTCTTCAAAATTAACCTCCAAGCCTTGGTTTGTATCCATATGTGATGAGATGGTAGGTGTAGCAGCTTCCCAGTGTATAATGATTTCACCACCTTCATAAGGTAGGTGGATCTCTTGGTGTATGGGGGAAGAGACTGCTTTGAGTTGGGCTAGCCAGGGTCTTCCTAATATTAAATTGAACCCTGGCATTTTGTCGATGACAACAAAGTTAGCAGACATGGGGAAACAATCCCCTGCTATAAATTCCAAAGTTATGGTGCCTTTTACTACTACGCGTGATCCACTAGACAATTTTAAACATGTGGTGGAGGTTGGTCTAATTAGTTCTGTAACCCCTAATTGTTCAATGACGGGATAGGGTACTACGTTTGTGGCAGCTCTATCATCTACATGCACTCTATGTATTTTGAATTGATTTACTTGTATGATTATGAACATAGGTGTAGTTGTCACTTCTCCTATTTTCTCATCAATTTTGATGTTGTTAGTATGGAAGCCTAGTGATTTAGAAGTCGACCCTTGAGGCAAATACATTACTACATGAATGGAAACTTCATTCGAAGGTAAGTCTTCATTTACTGGGATTGATGTCAACATACGTACTAGGGCTTTGCAATGAGTTTGAGAAGTTAACATCAGGTCATATAAGCTTAATGAAGTGTTTTTCTATTTAACTGCCTGCGTAACCTATGTTAGGGTTGTTGTTAAATCTTTACAGTTAGGTGTATGCTTGCTAGTGGTTACTTGGTCCATCGGGCCCAACAGTTTTATCTCATGTGTAGCTAGTTTGACATTTTCTTTCATAACCGTTGATCTGGATGTATCATGTATTCCTGATGATTCTCCCTTATAGCTCGTGTTTGATTCGTTATTAGGTGATGTCATGGGTACTGCACTTAATGGAGTAGGCTTGGGGGGTCCTAAGGCAAGCCATTGATGTTTTTTCTCCAAGCGTTCCCGTGTGAGCCTGTCTGCCAGGCGTTCCCGCGTGTGGCGTAGGGGAATACTGGGTTTCTAAACATTAGGTTGCTTTGGAACCCGTATGACGTATGGAGTAGGACGGGGTTGCGATTGGACAGTTGAAGGTGGTTGAGTGTCAGGCTGCCTAGGCACCCTAACAACATACGAGGTCGATCTATTTTGTGTTTGCGGAGTGGAAGGTTGTTGGTTATTAGGATGTTTAGGTATCCTGACAACATATGGAGTTGGTCTAGTTTGGGGCTATGCCTCTATAGTTGCAACCGTGGGTGGCACCTGGACTACATAGGGAGCGGGCTGGGTAGGAGGTTGCGTGTTTGCGGTAGTAGCGGTAGGAGGTACATGCACTACGTATGGTTTAGCTTGTGGTGGTATGGTAGAGGCTACCACCGCAGGAGGTACCTAGATGACACAGGGTCTTTGCGGGGTAGGCGGGTTATATGGAGGGTATGATGATTGAGGTACGGGTGTTTTTGTAGTGGGAGGAATACAAACTACAAAGGGTCTCCTAGGTGTTGGTTTTTCATCATCTAAATAAATGGTGTTAATCCTAGGTGCTTCTTGTTCGTTGTCTAAGTAGATAGTGTTAATTACGTATGGTGCTTCCTTAGTATTTAGGGGATCTTTATATATGCCCATGGACTGATTTTGTGGTTTGACCAGGTTGGCCTCATCAAAAGTGATCTCACCTCCATCAATCATTCGTTGAATGTCTTATTTCAAGGTGAAATAGTAGTTAGTTCCATGCCCATTACGTTGATGGTACTCACAAAAGCGATCTACTATAAAGCCTCTTGGAACTGGGGGTTCATTTGGTGTCGCCAAGCTTGGGTTCTCGACCAATTCGCAGAATCGATCGTGTCTTTGAATTGCCACAAGGGACAATTGTTTATGTTTCATTAGCCTAGCCTTCAAGAGTTAGTCAAATAATTGCAAAGGTTTCATGGGCAATGGTGTATATTGAGAGGGGTCTCTCCTCTCAAAGTTTCTCGCATGACCTAGTGTAGCATTTTGTGATGTGGACGGTCCGGGAGTAGCAGTGGGAGTGGGTCTAGTATAGTTAGTGGGGGCAGTAGGCGGTTTACCTTGTTGTTGCATTTTCGCTTGTTGGGTTTCTGCTATTGCTGCTACTGTTGCTTTAGCCTTTTCTTTGTCTTTCTTATTATGTTGGTTTTTAAAGGTGAAATAGGCTGGGTCATGACTGTTTTGTGTAGCCTCTTCAATATTCTTTATTTGTACAAAATCTTGGCTAAGGGTGCATGTATTAAGATAGTATAGTTTGGACTTTACAAAATCATTAACAGCCCCCTTTAGAATAGTGAGGAGATAAGTCTCCAGGATTGACTCATGGAGCTCATTGAGGGCAGCACTCCACCATTGAATAAATTTTTGAATAGGTTCAAGCGGTGCTTGCTTGACCTGTATGAAGCTGTCAAGTGTTGCTTCAGGCTTCAAGTTATACTTGAATCTGGTAACGAATTGGTGTAATAAATCTTCCAAAGAAGATATGGAATTTTGGGGCAAAGCCCGATACCAATCAAGTGCTCTCCCTGTGAGGGACATGGGGAGCACTCGCAAGATGGCATATGGCCATGCTTGAAGCAACACACACTCTAGTCTAAACATTATGAGATGGGAGTTGGGGTTTGTTTTCCCATTGTATTTAGTTAACGTGGGTAAGGAAACACCCTTAGGTAATGTTAGAGGTGGAACTGAAGCGCTGATAGGGTCATCCTGATAGAAATCTACTATCTTAAGCTCTTCGTCAGTAGTTGTTTTGAGGTGCTTGACCTCATCAATTAGCTCTTGCATCAGTTTTTTGGTTTTAGCCCAGTCTTGGGCCCTAGGTGAGTTGGAAGATTGGTTATGTTGTGTATTATACAAGTTAGATTGTTGTACGGTGGACGGGAAAGAGGAAAGTTGAGTGGTTAGAGGTTGCGCTTGTGGAATATTCATGGTAGGTGCTACTAGGGGTGGCATACTATAAGGAAAGGGTTGTTGTTGTTGTTGTACTTGAGGGATGTTCATGGGTGGATTTGTAGGATGTGGTATGTTGTAGTGAAGGGGTTGATGCGGTTGCATACCAGTCACAGCCCACTGTTCAGGCATAATTTGTGAGGGAACACCCTAAACTTGTTGAGTTGTGGTGATGAAGGGTGCTCCTTGGATTTGAATTCATGGTATATAGTGAGTGGATGTAGAAGCCAGTATCACAAATGGCATCCCAATCACTTGGGGTGGGAATGTCACTCCTACATTAGCTTGAGGCGGGTGTTGTTGGGGTTGTATTTGTAAAAGAAGGGGTAAGGTGGTAACGGGAGGAATAGTGGTGATGGGTATATTGAATTGAGTATCGGTCACCAGGAGAGTGGGAACAAGAGTAGATGGTTCCTGCTGAGGCACATGTGCTTGAGTGGTTTTAAATGAATGGAGAGACATAGTCTCCCATGTGAAGGGATGAAATAATGGGTTCACATAAGTGTGCGGACTTTGAGTATGGTATGAATCCTCATGTTCAGACTGTGCCACAAAGTCATCCTCCTCTTCTAATTGAGGATTTACTATGGATTGGTCTTGAGATTGACTTCTTACTAGGAGCTGTGAAATGAGCTCAGAGTAGTGCTCTGGAAGAGGGATGATGTCATATGCGGAGGGGATGAACTCATGTCCTCCCTTATGAACCAGTTCATACTATTTCTTGGCCTCTAGTTCAGTTTGATATACTGCCAAGCCGGCTTGGATCTTCACACATATGAAGTTATACTATTCTTGTGTTATGATATTAAATGATGGATTCTTCCCTTGTAGTCTGAGAGATCAGTGAGGTCCTCCCTGGGGATTGACCTCACCGTGGGCCCCTATGGGTTGCATAATGGGTATCGACATCGTCATGGGGCCAATGGTGTCTAGAATGGACTTGGTTGAAATGTTGGTGTTGGCAGTATTCATGATGAAAAGGTCGTGAGTGTAACTAGGTGGATGGGAGACAATGTCAGGGTGTACAGGTGAGGATATGGCCAAGTATGAAATGGGTATACTTATCAATGTACACCTAAGTTGGTAGCGTGCAGCCTATTTACATAGCGTATGGACTAGATCCCAACGTACAAGCTTCAATGACCAGCATATAGAAACTGGTCACGGTGTCTAAACTAGGCTCACGGCGTGTACACTGCAACTGTCAGCATAAAGACAAAGTGGTCAGCATGTTGCAAGTGGTTGCAGCGTGTAGACAGGGTCTACAGCATGCAGGTTGACTAGGCAGTGTGTAGATAGGGTCTACAGCATGCAAGTAAACTAGGCAGCATGTAGACAAGGTCTACAGCGTGCAAGTAAGCTAGGCAACGTGTAGACAAGGTCTATAGCGTGCAGGTAAACTAGGCAACGTGTAGAAAAGATCTACATCATGTAGGCAGGTAAGCTGGGTATCATGTAGACAGGGTCTACAGCGTGTAGGTAAACTAGGCAGCGTGTAGACAAGGTCTACAGTGTGCAGGTAAGCTGGGCAACGTGTAAACGCTGAGATTGTTGTGGAACAGGACATAGATTCAAGGAGTTGCAAAATTAGAGTTATGCAGATGAAGTGTAAATCTGAGGAAACTTGGTAGTAGATCAGAAGCATAGAGAGTGGTGAATTAACGCGTCCGAAGAGATCTACGATGGATCAGAGTAGGTTTAAGCAGTGTTCGGCCCTCCTTCTAGCGCCATTTTCTGGACTTTCTGAAATCGTCTGTGCAAAGCTGGAATGGGATGAGCACTATGGGATCTGTAGACGAGCACAGAAGACTCTACCTTCGCTTAAGGGTGAGCTGGAACTGATGAAGGTAGAGTACCTTGGGTGGTCCACACATGGATCAGACAAGGATTTCCCCAACATATACCAATGTGCAATACGCTGGGTTATGCGTAAACAACGTGATAAACGTAAACTAGAACATAAACGTGCAAGGAAACAAACACAGAGGAAAACAAAAATGGATGAAAACTGTAACAAATATTAACCAGAAATGAAACAACTTTATTACAAAATGGAGATTACAATGCACCGGTCTAAATGCAATTGTGGATCTAACACAAGGCAGACGAAGAGCCCCGGTGATGTGGAGGGATGATGGTATGCTAGTTTGGACTACAGGCACAGCGTGAAGGCTGTATGGTCAACGTGCATGGTAGAAGTCCAATGTACAAGGTTATTATCCAGATTTCCTAAGTCTCCTCGGTTCCATTTTTTTTTGTCTCCATTTGTCCAAAAATTTCCAACCCCGATCTAGTGAAAAATTAGGGTTTTTATGAGGTTTTGGGCGTTGGATTCGGATTTGGAAGGCTATGAGTGGCCATGGGTGAGAGAATTTCAGGTTGGATGACATGTGGTTGCGCTGCCCAAGTGTAAAGAATATTACAACTGTACAGCGTGCTGCATGCCAGCGTGTACATGCTGGGCATGTGAACTTAGCGTACAGACTTGCCCAATAAAAAGGAATTGAACTTTACAAACAAGCATACTGTTACAAAAGAAAATCTTGAACTTGGCCTTGAATTTGAGCTCTGGTGTCATGAGGATGCTTCCTGTGGACTTTCAGGTTATTTGGACTTGATCTGACATGGTTTTGGGAGGCTTCAACTGGTGTACGCTGTGTTGCACACTAGGCATGCAGGTCAGCATGCAAGTTGGCTAAATCACTTGATCGACCTCGCTTTTGGTGGTGCACATTGGGCATGCACACTAGGCTTGTAGGCTAGCGTGTGAGGCCATAAATGATACTTTTGACACCCACAATAGAAGTTTTCGAAGCCTTGCCCTTGGTGCCACACGCTGGGTGTACATGCTGGGCATGTGTGTAGGCAGGAAATGACCAGTTTGGTGCCCAAAATTTAATTGTTAGGAGCCTGAGGCCTGCTGGGGGCCTTAGGGAAGGTCATGGGGAGTCTAAACCTTCGATTTTGGCCCATTTTGATGAGTTTTTAAGACTCAAAAGTTGCTACACGCTAGGCCATACACTGGGCATGTATAAGTCAGCATACAGGATGCATACTTAGTGAAAACCAAGTATTTTGAGT
Organism: Gnetum montanum; assembly: GCA_015680685.1. Taxonomy (NCBI): domain Eukaryota; kingdom Viridiplantae; phylum Streptophyta; class Gnetopsida; order Gnetales; family Gnetaceae; genus Gnetum; species Gnetum montanum. The sequence continues at coordinate 605,580 of MNCI01002011.1, read as the reverse complement.
TCAAAATTCACCAATTCTAATGCCAGATGTCATTCTAGTCTTCTATGGGTCTCAGGGAACCATTTCTTGCTCATTTTAACTCCGTTTGAAGCTGTCTATGAGGTTCTCAAGCTTTAGTCATGCTGGGGAGCATCATGACTTAGCTCGATTCTTGTTGGAGAAGTGATAAGCTCAAAATTTTGTGGTGTTTCACATGCCCTCAAACCAAGAAGTCTATGGACCCCATGTATAATTAATGGTTATGGTATGTTAAGGACTAAATCCCATATGAAACTACATAAGAATTTTAACACGTCAAACTAAGACATCAAACAACACGTCAACAAGGATAGCAAGGTGAGTTATGGAAAGCATAGGTGGATGAGGTAAACAATGGAATGGAATCCTATATCATGGTCACATGAAGTTCCTTATGGATTTTGTGGTTAATATGATCTGATAACGTCCATATTTAGTTTCAATTAAAACCAACCACATTTAGTGACTTTGCATTGACATTCCAAGGCTGGTCCACCCCCTCAAGGCAAAAGAATATCCCCATAGTTTGATCACCATTCCTAAAAGAGAAGAAAAGATAAGTAGGAAGTAGATGGGCCTTAGTTAGAGGGGACCTTCAAGCATGGGTAACATGTCTTTCTAGTCCTATAACCAATGCTTGTAGCCTATTATTTTATCTAAGGGATGTGCTTTGAATTTCCATTATTGTGCTTTTTCTAGAAGGGAACCACACCATTCAAAGACTTTAGCTTTTTATTATTGGTTGATAGCGGAATGGTGAGAAATCCATGTAAACACCCATGCATCCCAAGAGGGTACCCAAGTAAAAAGAGCATCAAATCTTCTTGAAGTCAGACACTTGTCTATGCATTTAATCCTTCCCAAGTTCAAAAACTACCAAGGTCATAAGTTCTTTGAAAGTTACATTTAAGAAGGGACCACATATTTCCAAAACAAGGAAATACCATAGAGTTTTGTGGAAAGGTAGATAACATGGATTTACCTCTTGTTATCATGAAAAAGAAATAATGTCTTAATTATCAATACCAAAATTCAAAGATAGAATCCATACATTAGTAATCAAATAACATTAGAGTACAAACCACCATCACTCAACAGCTATAATTGCACTTAGTCATGGCAACAATAAAGAAAAACAAAATAAAACATAAGAAAAGCATTAGAAAAATCAAAATCAAATAAAGTAAAATATAGAAGAAATTGTAAAATATTTAAGAAAGAGAAAAATGTATTAAAGATGGTGAAAAAAATGGTGAAAAACAGAAAAAAGTGAAAAACTAAGGAGTCACTTTGATTGATTAACATGGATGGCCATCTCCCACATGACTAAGTTGGAACAAGGAGATCCAAAATATATAGCATGTATGTCCATTCGTTGATGTGTTCTAATCATTGGCTCTCTTAGGCTCATGGAAATGTCTTATTTATTTCATGTTGACTAACAATTTCTTATTTGGGCTTTCAAGTTTGTATATTAACATGGCCCCAAAAGGAATGGTTTCATAGGTAATATAAGGCCCTTTCCACAATGTTTGAAACTTAGTTCTTTGTGGTACACTTTTGGGCTTCCAATAGAGGACCCTATCTCCTAGCTAAAATTTTACTTTCCCTATTCTAAGGTCATGGAATTGTTTATTAAATGCTTTGTGCAACTCATTAGATGAAAAGACTACCAATTGGTTCTTATCTAGCAGGTTGAGGTTCATCAATCTTTCTTTTTATGCTAGAATTAGGTTAAGGTCAAGGTCACACACTATTAAAAGTGTACGAAGCTCTGATTGGATGGGAAGAGTTGGTAACTTTCTCTACACAAGCTCAAAGGAAGAGTAGCCAATAAGAAGTTTCCAAGTAGAGCAGTAGACTCGAAGGGCATTGTTGAGTTTTATGCTCCAGCCCTCCTCTATTTATTAACAGTTCATGTTAGTATTTTTGTTATTTCCCTACTTGTAACCTCTACTTGACCATTCTTTTGGGGGTGGTAGGATGTTGTTAATTTATGTTCAATCCCAAGCGTTGCATGAGCTTCCTAAAGGTTGCCTATAAAAAGAGTACCATTATTAGAAATAAGTGCATGTGGCATCCCAAACCTATTTACAACATGTTTTTGTACAAACCCAAGTAGTGGTAAAAGATGTCTAATAGGTGATGGTTGTGGCTTTTTCCCATTTTATACAATAGTCAAGAGTAACTTTGATGTATGCCTTTTCATTTGACATGGGTGTGATAGGATCCATCAAGTCAATGCCCCAAATATCAAAGGGCTCTATTGGTTAGACCACTACTAAGGTCCCTTCGTACAAGTAGTCATTCCACCATCACATTTTCAAGGTTCACAAGAGTAAACAAGGTGATAAGCATTCCAAAAAACTATTGGTCAATAATATCCTTCCATGAGAATCTTAATGACCATGTGTCTCCCAAGATAGTGGCCTTCACAAGGACCCTCAAGAGCATCTTGAAGCATGCATAGTTCATTAGCATCAAGTACACACCAACAACCCAAGCCATCAGCACACACCTTGTAAAGGTGTTCATGGATTTTCATAAAGCATTTTTCCTAGTGAAGAAATTATTATTTCTTCCTATTACCCCAATTTTTTGGCATCTCCTAAGTGAGAAGATAGGTGAGAATGCCATCATACCAGTTGGGTTCAGTGGGCATTTGTTCAATTATATCTTTGGCAAAGAAAATTTCATCAAGAAACTAATCTGAAAGTGGGCTCTCCTCCTCTTTATTATCCCATCATAACCAAGATAAGTGGTCAGCAACCATGTTCTCAATTCCCTTTTGATCTACCATTCTAAGATTGAATTCCTACTATATCAGTAGCCATCATATGACACAAGGGATCACCATTGGTTTATTCATCAAGGACTAAATAGCGCTATGGTTTGTGTGCATGAACACCTTATACCCAAGCACATAGTGCCTGAATTTCTCCAAGGTGAACACCACTATCATCAATTTTTTTTCTGTTGTGATGTAGTTTAACTGTGCATCCAAAATTTTTCTACTCGCATAGTGGATGTAGTAAGGATGTTTCTAATCATCCAACTATGTGAGCATGGCTCCCAAAGCATAATTTGATGCATCCTTCATAATGTGAAAAGGTTTGGATTAGTCAAGTGCTCATAGAATTGGAGTTTCCACAAGCTTCTACTTGAGCTAATGGAATGCACATTCACATTCCTTGGTCTATATAAATGAAGCATCCTTCTTTGTTAGTTGAATGAATGGTTTGGCAATCTTAGAGAAATTCTCAATGAATCACTGGTAGTAGCTAGTATGTCCAAGGGATGACCTCACATCTTTAACAATTTTGGGCTGGCTAGTAATTCTTTGGATGACCCTTATTTTTTTAAGGTCCATCTTAATCCATTTTCCTAATTTTCTGTGCCCCAACATAATGTCTTCCTAAACCATCAGGTAGCTTTTCTTCTAGTTGAGCCTAAGGTTTGTCTCCACACACCATTTCAGCACTTGCTCAAGATGGTGCAGGGCTTGCTCAAATGTAGCCCCATAGGTGGAGAAGTCATCCATAAAAACTTCCACCTAAGTACCAATCGACTATTGGTACATGCTCAAGACAAGGCATTAGAATATGACAAGGGTACTACATAAGCCAAACAACATCTTTCTGTATGCAAAAGTCTCTTAGGAACTTGTGAATGTGATTTTTGCTTGATCTTCTAGCACAATCTAAATTTGATTATAGCCACTATAACCATCCAAAAATTTGTAGTAGTAATGCCCATAAATAGTATCCAACACCTAGTCCACAAATGGCAACAAAAAATTATCTTTGTATCTTGTCATATCTAACAACCTAAAATCATTGCAAACCCACTACCTTGCTTTCTAGATTATTTAGCAATTCTAAGGGTAGTTTGTAATTTTTCATCCAAAGAATCCCATATTTTATCCACCTTGGCTGATTTTTCAAAAATAGATTTTTGGATAGGCAAGGTTTTACGTTGCACCACTTCATCAAGTGGTGCCTCCTCCTTGTTGTCACAAAATTGGACTTTCCTTTTTCAGATGGAAGGACCCTAATTGTACTCCTTCACACTTTTCCTTTTTCACAATTCATCTTCTTATTTGACCACCTGCTTAATCAACTCTTGGATTTGATGAACTCCTAGTTCTAAAAGGCTCCCTTGGGCATTGACCCCAAGAGTTCTCCTTGTTTCTACTCTTAGCCCATCTATGATATGGTAGAGCTACTTCCTTTGAGAAAAGTCATGGCCTCAGCACCTATGCAACAGAGAGTAATATCTACCCATGACCACATCCAAGGATTCATGTGTTCCTTGTCTCCACCCTTAGATTTGCTTCCTCAAATTAGACACTTTGGAGTACATTTAATGCTTTTCATTGAAGAGTTCAAGCATCATACTCTATCGTTTGATTGATTCTAGTTCTAAGAACTAGTACTAGCTTTTAGCCTTCTTAACGAGTGTCCTTAGGAAAAACTTTAGTTTTTGCCATTCATTTTCAATGTTCTACAAGGAACAGGCATTGTGAAAGGCTTGAAGATGATTTTATGGATCTAAGTTGTATCCCCCTTTGAACTTGGGGATATTGTTCATATTCAACCACTTGATTCTGTCATCTTTCACATGCCTTGTTGGAATCCTCATGGCCTCTGAAATGTTCATCATGTTCCTTGTTACAAGCAAAGGCTCATCATAGTCATAGCCTTAATGATGGCCATGATGGATATGATGTCCTCTATTATGCTTTCATTCATGATGGTGGGCCTCCCTTGATTGCCCATGCCCCTAGTCTTTACTATTCTAGTGAACCCCATGATCATCTCTATTCCACTAATCACCTCCATCATGATCATGTCCTCTACAGCTTTAGTTGAAGTTGCAGGAGGAAGATGATGAGGACATCAAAGGTGAAGAGTGATGAGATCCAACACCAACAAGGTTCTTGCTACTCCCTCTCCTTAGGTCACTACTATGTTCACCATGCCTATCTCTTTCTTGATGCTTTTCCTAGTTCCTGACTTGACTCCCTCCTTTGGAGCCCCAATGGTCATGGAACCCATTCTTTCCCAAACCCAGATTATTTCTAGTGGACCATAAATTCTGGTTAGGGCCTCCTTCATCAAAGAAGAATGGAGGAGAGTCAATGTTGTAAGGACCCCCAAAGAAGGGATCCTCACCTTCCTTTTAGCCCAGTAGGAATAAGGGATTTGTGAACCATTTCCCCTTTGACACCTTGTAGCACATCTCCTATTGCCAATATTTCTTTCGTTGTGCCTTAGTGGGATGATAATCCTTATATTCATGGTCATGCATAATGTATTCAACATTAAATCCTTGGATGCCCAATTTCATGAGAGTTTGGAGCAGCATGACAAGAATTGATTCAATAGCTGATAGTGAATGGATAAGCCCCATTACTGTAGTACCAAAAAAGGGTGGAAAATGGAGAGTCTATGTAGATTATAGAAGGTTAAACCAAAATACAAAGAAAGACCATTTTCCATTACCATACATAGATTAAGTTCTGGAAAAATTAGAAGGACATGAATATTATTTCCTTTTGGATGGATTTAATGGTTACAATCAAGTAGCCATTACCCTTGAAGACCAACATAAAACAATCTTTACATGTTATTATGGAAATTTTTCTTATAAACATATGCCTTTTGGCCTTTGTAATGTACCAACTACTTTCCAAAGAGCCATGATCTCAATATTTTCTAATATCTTAGAAAATTATGTTGAGGTTTTTATGAATAATATTTTAATCTATGCGAATACTTATGAAGAAAATTTACAACATCTCTAACATGTCTTAGATAGATGTTGATGAGTAGCGAGGTACCCCCTATGTCCAACCATATGAATTACAAGTGTTCACATATGATTTGGTTGAATTCCATGAATGGGACTAGTTGTGGCTTCTAGATCCTTATGCCTTGATTGCAATTCAGTGTCTTCTCACTTGTACTAGTGATAGATTTGTCATGTATGATTTAGTCTAAAGTTAGACATATGATTCTTGATGTTGATTTGGCCTTATGCTACTCCTAATGACAATAAACAAATCAATTATTTAACTAATTAGAAATAGAAATTAAAATTTAAACTAGCCTACAAGAGATGAGTGTTCGTTCCTAGCTTATCATACACATATTGAACCCATGTATCCACTACTAGGATTACCAAGCACTATGCTATTGGGTGAACAACGCAATAATTCTACTAGGATTACCAAGTGAATACATGTTCATGCTCAAAACTAGTTGCAATCATTCTACCAATTCATTAATATGCATAGAAATGTAAATATTAAGTACATGAAATGTAAATTTCATGGAAAGTAAATTTAATCTAAGTCAAAGTGTTGTAATGAATAAGAATTAACATCGATCTTATTGTTGGTCATGGAATGTGTCCAGGTACATTGCCACTCGAATAAGATGTTGTACAACTAACTCAAATCCACACTGTAGGCACTCACTAATTGTTCTCTAAGACTACAGAATAAGACAACAAAATTTTGGCTACTCTATTAATCAAAGAATGCTATAAACATGATTGTGTATGTGTATTTAGAGATTTTATTACTGGGCTATGTTGACGAGGCCCTATAGATGTAGCAAACGCTACATCAATGTGGCCTCGTAGATGGGGAAACTCCATGTAAATGGGCCCCTATCAATAGGGGCCCATTGACTTGACACTTTGATGCTTCATCATATCCCCACAACTCAATGAAAACTCCTCCTCAAGTTTCTTTACAAAATTGGGAAGGTATGGAATTATTGACTGACACTTGACATAAAAAAAATTGAGTGCCACATTACAAAATTTTATTCTTGTGGATGCATAAAAAATTGACAAAGTAGTAGAAATATTGTATATACATTGAAGATTAAAAAATTTGCAAAGGTCTTCAAAAATCCACTGAAGATGATTCTTCTTGTTGCCACTAGCGATGGCAAACTTCCAACCTTGATTGTTATGTTGATGCTTCTCTAGTTATGTGGAGCATTCTTGAAAGATGAATTGAAATTTCTTCTCATCATCCCATGGATCTAGAAAACATGCAATGCTTAAGCTACTATCTTGTATGTGTTACAATTTTTCCCTGGGCATATCCTCCATTTTCCCCCTCTTAGCTTCATTTTCATGCTTGGTACAAGACCTTCTTCTTTAGGCATTTCTTTTAGCATCACCTGAAGTCACCAAAAAATCAAATTAGTTTTGGTAAATTTTCCTTAATAATTAACCCTATTTATATCCCTTCATTTTTGTTTAAGCACAACGTGATGACAACATACCATGCTCAAGGCTATAAGGTAACTAAAATAATCAAGTTTTTCACATTATTTTGATCAATTACTATTAGTTACCATGATGTTTGAAAATAGGATGTTAGAAAATTTTCAAAGTGGACATCCCTAGCCCCCATGACTAATAAGCATAACTCCAAAAGCACACAAGTTTTTGAATAATTAAAACCAAAGGTCTGATTCAAAACATGGCCAAGATATATTAATAGATATGGAAATAGAAGAGTAGGAGAAATTACTGAAATATATGAGAAGTAGTTCTAAAATTATGCATAAATTTAAACCATGAATAATGTTCTGGAAGATGTAAAGGTTAGTTTAAAGGCATGGTCAACAAAAGTTATGCAAGTGTGTACTCCCCAAAGTAGGCTCCTACCATAATGACCTTGCATAACCACTTGTATAGATGTCCATGGGCATCCAAGAAGTTAAATGTAGACCATGCCTTTCTTCTAAACAACACAAAACTACCATGGTTGGGATGTTGCACTATACTATACAAGATCAAAAGGCTCATAATCGCATGTAGTAGTGAGGCAAATAATGGGATGAGAAGGGATTGCAAAGATTGGGATATAACATACTTGACCATGTCAACAATAGGTTCTTATGAAAAATGTAATTAAAATGATCAGCATATCTATCTATCAAGTTTAGACCAAGTCCATACCATGAACAATCACCTCACATTAATGTGTTCCATCCTGCAAACCACTATGAGTCCACAACCACCTCAAAGAACAATAATCACTCTAAAAAGGGAAGAAAAGAGAAGAAGGAAGGAAGGGTTGTAGTTAAAGGACCGTCTTCAGGCATGGGTAACATGTCTTTCTAGCCCCATAACTAGTGCTTGTAGCCTATTATTGTGTCTAAGGAAAGTGCTTTGAATTTCCATTATTGTTTTTTCTCTCTCTTTTGTTTTTTTGCTTTGTTTTGTTTTTTTCTTTTTTTTTCTTTTTTTTTGGATGGGAACCACACCATGCAAAGAAAAAGCTTTCTTTTTATTAGTTGATGGAGGAGTGATGATACATTCTAAGAGGATTCATAAACCACATGAAGGAAGACAAGAAGAAATCCCAACAAGTTCCCTTGAGGTCACACACTTACCATTCCCACTTGGTCATTTCCTCTTTTTTCAAGGTACAATGATCATTGATTAATTTTATTTTCATGAAAGAAGAACCAAATTTTTTCCATAAAAAAGACATTTTATTTAGAGAATTGGAGGGATGGATGAGGTGGTCTCACTACTTTACACAATTACTTACCCAATCATCTTGATAGCATAGCATAAAAACCCAACACATAACATTGACTTCTACATCATGACATGACAATATTATTAACAAAAACATAAAAGACATTTATAAACACAAAGAAAATGACTTAGGAAAAGAGAATATTATAAAGAAAAGAAAAGAAAAATATTAAGAAATGAAAAACATATGCAGAATCAGAAAGTTTTGGACAAAATAGGAAAACAATAAAAAATTGAAAAACAAAAAGGGTGAAAAATACATATTAGTTCTTGAATCAGGATGGAGCATCTCCCCCACAACTAATCTTATGGCCACACATTTAGGAGATGGGTTGCATAATCCCCTACTTATACACCACCAATTTCCCATCTATCATAGTTACTAATTTAATTAATCATGTGGCAGCACATCTAACATTTTTTATAGTCTCATTTGGATCATTCAGAGATGTATCTTCATTTGGAATTAAAGGTATTTCCATTTTGAGGGGTCTAGATGTGTTTGCTTCTTCTTCTTGATTTTCTATTTTAATTCCCAAGTCTCTATTTTTAATATCCTTTTCCGGTGTATAATCAGAGTGTAAGATATATGCATCTAAGTCCTCTATTTCGTCTATTTTCTTAAGTCTAAAACTAATAAGTGAATTGGTTATTTCCATGCATCTTCAAAATAGTTTTATATTCTCATTTTCAAGCCACTTGGTGTCTTCTAGTTTAGTGGCTACTACATAGATTGGTTTTTGCTCACACACTTGCTCCTTAACTTTGTTGTGGGTTATGTTAATATTTTGAATTTTCAACCCACAACTACATCCTTTACTAGTAGTAGTAATGCATGGATTCTTCTATCTCCCCACAATGATAGATTCATCATTTTTGTTAAGTATTGGAGCAACAATGAATGTTGGTCTTTGCATATGATTGGAGGACATTAGTTGTGAAAGGAAGGGTGTTGTACTTGATTGGCATTGTGCTAGTTTGGATGAGTTAGTAGGTCCATGAGTGTTGTGCTTATGCATGGGAACCATCGTAAAGAAAGGACATTTCCAAGATTTTGGTGAAGATCTACTAGCTTTATCATTTCTATGTATGTTTGCAACATAAGTGGCATTCTCTCATTGATATCGTGGTGTTGAACATTCCTATGTTACTAGTGGTGTCATATAGTGGAGTTGAGTATGAGAATATTGAAGATATGATGGAGGGTAAGAGGTGTGAGGTGGTAATCCTTCAGAAGATATCACAGGTCGATGACATTTGAGATAGTGGTAGTAGCGATTTGAAGTAGAGGATGTAGAACTAGTTGGGGAAACAGGTTGTTGAACATAATATCTGTATGGTTTTGACTAGTAATACGGGTAATATTGGTTTCATGATGTCCTCCCCCATGATTGTGGGTTTTGCCACTACGTTAAATGATAGTATTGAGGTTGGTAAGAAGTTCCACTAGGATGGTACGATTGGTTGTAGGACTATTTATAATTAACTAGTGAGAAAGGTAATTTCCTAGGCATTTTCTTTTATGGGAACTTAGGAGTCAATAAAAAATCCCAATACTTATGTAGATGTAACATGACTGGGCAATAGCCCTTTAGATGGGCATATATCTAGATGTCACATCCATCATCTTCATCAGTGGTTAAGTCTATAGCCTCTTCTTTTACAACCATACTTTCTTTCTACTAATTAGTGTTTTTACCTATCTCTTGGTCCCTTTTTCTTCTTTTGTTATGGTCACTTGATTCATTTTGCATTACTCTCCCCTCTACAATTTCTATGCAAGTTATAACTTTCTAATTTATTCATTTTGACATCTTATCTAGCTTTGCTTCAAGCTCATCAATCGAATTTTGTATTGGCAAGGTTTGTTGTAAAATCACAGCATCAAGAGCTACCTCTTTTTCCTGATCATAGATATGGATCCTCTTCTTTTTAAGAGTTGCGTCCCATTGATATTTCTCAACATTCTCTCATTTACACAGCTCTCCTTCTTCTTTTGCCACATGCTTGATAACTTTTGGATCTGATGGATTCCTAGTTCATACAATTGAACTTAAGCATACATCCCAAGGGTCTCTCTTGTTTGACTATGAAGCCCATCTATGATGTGAAAATGTTGCTCTTCTTGAGAGAAACCATGGCCTAGACATTTATTCAGTAGAGAATAGTATCTATCAAAGTCCATATCCAAGCATTCATGTTGTTCTTGTTTCCATCCTTGGATTTTTTCCTTAGGTTGGACACCCTCAAATAGGTTTGGTATTTCTTGTTGAAGAGTTTTAGCATTGTGAACCACTGATGGAATGAATTTAGTTTCAATGATCTATACCACACTTTGGCTTTATCTATTAGTATCCTAGGAAAGAGCTTAAGCTTTTTACATCCACTTTCAATGTTCTGTAAAATGTAGGCATCATGGAAGGCTTGCAAATGATGTTATGGATCAGAATTATAGCCTCCTATAAATTTAGGGATGTTATTCATATCAAGCCTTTTGATGCAACTTTCCTTGCGATGCCTATGAGGTATTTTAACTGCCTCTATGATCTACATCATGATCTTAATGGCCAACAAGGGTTCACTGTCATCACACATGTTGTGGTAAAAATTTCTATTTCTTTTTATTTGATTGTGATGATTTTTTCTATGTTCATTATGATGTCTTTTATTTTGCCCTTGGGTTTGATTTCTATCCTTATTTCGACCCCATAGTGGAGATTGATCTCTATACCTACATTCGTCTTCATTAGAACCAGACATTGAAGAGGAAGAGGAAGATGAGAAATTAGGAGAGCTTTCATGGCTTCTATAGTGTTCCCCATTGTCCTTTAATTTATATTTTCTAGGTTTTGAGGAGGTCCTATGCCTTGAGGCCTCCCTTGGTCTAGGACTTACCTCATCTCCTCTAGGATTGTCTATCTTAGGTGAATGTGTCTAGGTACATTACTACTTGAATAAGATGTCATACAACTGACTTAGATCCATACTACGAGTACTCGCTGACTATTCTCCAAGAATACAAAATAAATACCCCAACCTTCTACATTTTATAGGTTGGTAAATCTGAAATGAGCTTGGAATTTTTGGCATTTTAGTTGGCATCTCTAGCATTTGGCACTTTAGCATCTCAGCAAGGCAAGGTGTTTGAGAAACACCATAGCACATCACAGACCATCGTAGTCCATTACACACCACGATGGCCAACCTAATAGGCATAGACACCATAGTGGATGTTAGTTTTCATGGCCCAGACACCCCAAGACTAGACTATGTTGTCCACTATAACTACTATACACCATGTACCTTCTCACCCCTTTTGAGGTTAACTACACTCAACCCTATTTAGGGTGGTGCCACTTTTTCTCTCGCTCTCTCCCTTGTGCATTTTTTAGCATTTTTACTTGCATTTTGGAATTTTACTTCTATTTTTGGTTGTTTTCACATATAACTATGCATCAACACTTGCATTTTACACCAAAAACCTAGACTACGCTCACCCCCATTAACACTGTGGACACTATGCACACACTTAGCATCATTTTGGCATTACATTTTGTAAGTTCCCATTTGATCGACAAGACCATATTGGGCACCTTGTCTCTGCCTCTAGCAAGCCCTCACATGGATTCGGGTTTAAAGCTATGCATTCACAAACCTCTTAATGTTCCATTCCAACAGCCAATGTTTTCAACCACTACAATTTTTCTAGTGCTAAAAGTAGGGCTAGATCTATTTCCCTCTTTTAGAACTCCATTGGTTGTTGTCTTGTGTGCTCTCTATGTCATCGTTGCTAGCCCCAGGCTAGCATAGACCCAACACCCCTATGGACCTACCACGTGTGGCAGTAGCTAAATCTTACGCCAATGTAGATGTTTTCTACAAACCAATGGATGTAGACTAGACCCGATCACTAGTTCCCTTAGAACCCTTGCATAGCAACCCCAAGGCATCCCTTCCTGCACCTAACTAAATTCTAGGCTCTCAGTAGAAAGCATAGTTGACTCTCAATGTAGAGAGCGTAGTCTTTAGACTTAGCCATTTTTCTATAATCCTTAGATAGCCATTTTTTCTAGAGTTAGTCATTTTTCTACAATTTTTAGACTTATCCATTTTCCTAAAATTTTTAGACTTAGCCATTTCTTTTGCAACTTTCAATTAGCAACATGAATTCTGAAAAACATTTAGCAATAGTTTCAAGCACATTTGCTATTGTGCCTACTCAACAAGAAAAAAGGGTTGACCATCCTACCAATCCTATCATGGTAGAGCCTAGGCAATCCCTTAGGTTTTGCAACTAGGATCTTGAGTACATAGCACTCAATGATGAGTATTACAATTTTATCTACATGAAGCTCCAAAAGGGCCTATTTTGAGACTACATGAACATGGAAGCCAAGTAGGGCTACAAACTCATCCATTAAAATAGATGGGAGTACATCCCTTCCTCTATTAACTTCACCCTGCTTACCAGATCCTACCACTGGATCTTAGCCCATCTCATCTAAACAAATGAGCATGAGGTGGGGACGAATTATGAGGAGCCCTTGCAAGAAGATCAGGATGAGCTCAAAGCTCATTCAAAGCATGAGGACTCTTTTCATGCCTCCTTCCAACGAACAACCCTTGGTTAGTCTTTCCATAATCCCATCCAACTATCTTCTTGGAGAAAATTATAGCCTCAATGTCATCCCTTAGGTCAATGCCTATGGTGGCAATCCACCAAATGTAGTACACATGTTAGGATGCAATACCTCTAGTCAAATTTTCCTTTGTGGCATTTTTGCAACCCACTCCATCATCCCTACCAGCAACCATCATGCCCACAAAGCCCTACATGCACACCATGCATATCCCTTAACCACAAATAACTTAGGCATCTTATGCCCTGCCTATCTCATCGACACCCTTTGTTGTGGTCCAACCCACACACACATGTTGGGCTGTAGCCACTATGTTTATGGCACAAGCAATGCAACAAGCATCTTGTGTGGCCACCCAACCTACAACCAGGTCATGGATCACGCAACTAGCATAGTAGGCAACACAACTGCAATAGCCCACTGTCGCATCCCAAGGCTTGGGTCAAGCATTCTAGTTGACCCAAACCTTAATAGAATAGGTCAAGTGGATCAAGGCCGCCTCCTCCGAAATAGTTCACCTGATGAACTTTTACCAAGATGATCTCATAAGTTCTATTGTTCCACCACTGACTCTCCCAATGGGTATCCCACTTCCTCACTTCACCAAGTACAATAGTGAAGGGGATTCTAATGCACACCTGGTGACCTTCTAATCTAAGTGCTTATTACTATAGACATGGCCACACACCATCATACATGTCTTCGCCATGTTACTCATTGGCAAGGCATTCAATTGGTACCAAGTGTTACCTAGGACCTCAATCTCCTCTTTGGAGTATTTGTTGAGTCAATTCATCACTTGCTTCAAGTATAACTTGAAGCCCAAAACTACCCTTGACCAACTCATGCAAATCAAGCAAGGCCATCTACAGCTTGTGCAAAACTTTATCCAATGATGGAGCACCTCATTGAATGAAATCTGTGATCCCATAGCTAAAATGCACCTACTGGCCATCTTCAAGGATGCAATCAATACTTTATCAAGTTAAAACTATACTATCTAGCCTCGCAATCCCTAAGCCAAGCTTTTGCCCAAACTAAGAGCATACAAGATGTGGCAGAAGCTAGCAAGGACCTAGCCTACATGGCCTATAAGAACTTACACACCAAGGACAAAGGCAAAAAAACTACAACCATGGCAACTATGGCCAATAAGGCCAAAATAACTAATTCAAAGCCTATGGCCAGACCACCCAAGGCCCCGACCAACAACAAAATTGTCAACTCTAGTGCAACAACCAACTAGCCTACATCATTGATGATGAAAATGCATGTAGCTTCGAGGCCTAACTTTGAGCACAAGGATCACTCAAAGTATACCCCACTACCCCTTAAATGTTTTATAGCCTAATTTATTCTGTGCATTTGCTCATTTAGTTTATCCTTTATCATTTATCAGCTTATGCATGAAAAACATAAAAACACATAAAAATCAAAAAATCCATCTTTACAAAAAGAGAAATAACATCATTATGGCCCACCATGGCCTTAAACTAGCCATGTGTGGCCTGAAATGGCCTAAAACTATTACTATGGCCTGCCATGGCCTTAAACTGGCAATGTGTGGCCCAAAATGGCCTAAAACTATCACTATGGCCTACCATGGCCTTAAACTGGCAACACAAGGCTCAAAATGACCTTAAAGTAACATCAACCCTCCTTTCATGACCTTAAACAGGCATGGGGCTAATAATAGCCTAGTACATTATCATTGCATAATCCTAACTTAGTGCATTAATCCATCGCATTACAAGCATAGTAAGCATAAAATAAATAAAATAAAAATACAGATTGCACATTACACATATAGTGAACACATGTATTACATAACACACGAATAGCAGTACATAGCATAAGTAGCAAAATACATAGAACAAAAAATATGCAAAAATGCCTAGCAATGGGGCTACATCAAGTCATGCTCAACTAGTGACACTAGGTGAAGGTGGAGGTTCCTCTTCCCCCACTACATTTTTGGGGCCCATAGCATCTCCTAGTACTTGCTACTATAACCACAACAAAAATGAGTAATTAACAAGAAAAGCTATAATACATAAGATAGCCTAAAACATGAAAAAGTACAAAAATCAATAACTAACCTAAGAGGGTCCTACATCGATGTCTTCTAGTGGCAACTTGTTAGGGCCTTCTTCCAAGTGTCAGATGATCTTGGCCTTTGAAAGCTACGTCTAGTCCTTTTGGCCAAAGTCAATCCCCATAAGAATCTTGCCTTTGTCCATGGAGGTCCATGTGGGTGTCTCCATGGAAAATGTAGTAGAAGAAGCCTCTCCCAAAGGAGTGACAATCTACTACTCAGGAGAGCCACTCACCACTATGTGTTAAGCAAACAATTCATAGGCATGCCTCCCACTTATCACCTCAAGGAATATCTTGAGGCAATGGCATTTGATAGACTTCTCCTTATACCATTGAAGGTATGCATCGTGCTTGCACTTTCCTTGGTGCTTGTGGTTCTTCTATGTCTACCCTTACTCGTACACTTTAGTTCTATAATTCTTCCAATCTTGGTTCTTTTATATGAGTAGATCCATCTCTAGCCACTATTTAATTGCCTCCCACATGGCCTCATTTCTGCCTCTAAGAGCTAACCAATAATGAGCATATTCTATCTCAAATATCCCCCAAGTGTTATCTCCCTATGACTGAGCTGCTAGAAACTCATATCGGGATTGAGGATCTATGATCTTCATAACCTAGCTGGTCACTCTCTCTTGCAAGTCATGTACACATTTCCACAGGTGTTCATTCAAGTGCCTATAGACCCATAACACTTTTGCATAAGAAAGCATGTAGTTGCTCGCTATCTCATACATGCGATGAGACACCTAATTCACCTTAGGAGGGAGGTCAAGGAGGGCATCCACCTTTTCCACCTTGCTCAAATCCCAATGAATCTTAGAACCTATTAGCATGCAAAAAGTAAATAATCTTAGCCACATCATTTAATCGGTAAAGCAACATTAAGGAAAGAAAAATAGCAAACATACTGAGCTTGGGATTTGTCTATTGTAAATGATGCACCATGTCCTCCACAATGCCTTCCATGAAGGAAAATTTGTTGGGTATGTCTACCCATGGATCCATGTGATAAATAAAGGTGGAACCACTAACAAAAACATCTAAGGCTATAGCATAATGATGCAATTAGCACACAACCAAACAACCAAAGATGTTAGAGCAAGAAGGTATCAACAAATGGCAACACAAAGTACCTACCTAGCAAGCCCTCAGAAATGAGTGTAGAAGGATCACCCAATTGTATGTCATCAAATAGGCAATCAAATTCACCTCCATTGGGGTGGACCAACTCCTCCTCCTCCAACTACTGGAGGATCTCTGCTATGCCAAGTAGCTCATCTCCATGAGCCTCACCCTCCTTAGTTTGGGAAGGTACTTCTTCTGCTACTGCCTTGACTGCTACTCTGGCAGCCCTCTCTCCAGTCTCTACAATCAACAAATATGCATAGCACATTAGCAATAGTTAATAACATAGCATAACTGAGAAACATAAAAATATAAACACATAAATACAATAAATGCATCTAACAAGTTACATGTACTAACCTGCAACCTCTATACACAAGCTTTGAAACTTGATACAGATCTTCTTGCTACTTGGCCTCTTGACCTTAGGAGAAGCCTTCTCCATAGCATGTGGTCTCTTAATCTTTTCTTTAGATAGTCCCACCATCTCTAGAATGTAGCGATCCACCTTAGTCATGTCTCCAATGCCAATTGGAGGGCCCTCACCCACACCATTAGGTGAATAGTGTGACTGCCCCACAAAACCTTTAGTCATTATGGATAATGACTCGTTGATCTCCTTTAGGGGGTCCTATGCTTAGGTGGTCATGAACAAGTGCTTGATCCATGGCTTAGATAGCTTCTCATGGTCTTGCATCATCCAATGCCCACAATTGTACATAACCAATAGCTCTACAAACCTTTACAGGTATTATGTGAAGAATGCAAAGTGGATGTAGGATCGCACCTGGATGTTAAACCATAGAGTGGATATCTCCACTTGCAAACCAGTCACTATATAGGTATTCCAATTGAATCTTGTACCCTCCAGTAGCACCTCTTTCATCACTTATGCCTACTCCACCCCAAGAAGGCATGTGCATAAAAAAGAGGATAGAGCTTCCATACCTCGAGCACAAGCACATCATTGATTGGTATGCCCTTGTGATATCAGGTGGCCCCCAACTCATCCTAAATCTCATTTCTATGATCCACCTCCCTGTTGGCCTTATCAACAATCAAAAGGCTATCAGTGGGAAGGCCAAAGAGATCAACAAAGAAGGCCTTGCTGAGGTCGAGCACTACCCTCACACCACACACTTGGGTGACAAATTGTTGAACGTCACTAATGAAGGAGTCAATGATGGTGATCATTTCAACTACCAAAATACTCAAGCTAAGGACCAAAAATAGGACATCAACCCCACATGTATGAGTCTAGCTGTCAGTGCCTCTGAGGCCGTGTGGCACAACCAATGCTACGCAACCTCCACATCATTATATTTTATGATGAGGATGGCCTCTGTGCGGCCTATGAAGACCACTGTCACCTGGCCTAAAGCAATTGTAGCTACAACCAAGGCAAAACAATGTTAGCATCATGCAAAAGGCAAACCAACAAGCAACACATAAGCAAGCACATGAGCTAAAACTTAGAAGCATACATGGCAAAAATGGGGTGTGAGATGAGGGTGGCATCGTAACATTGGTGTTAATCACATTGGTGATCCACTTCTAATCCAACCAACCATGGATCCTACATCACTCATATGCCCTTAGGTATTAAGTAGGACATAGATCCAAATCAGACCCCACCTACTCAAGCACAACCTCTCAAACATTCAAACTAGAGGAGAACACCTCCAAGGCAGTGCAAGTCAAAGCTAGAGCATTTGCCTCATCATGTAGGCCCTCCTCATCAACTCTAAATCTAGCATTAAGCATGAGCAGTTAGCAAGATAGCATGAGAAGTTAGCAAGATAGCATGAGCAAATAGCAAAAAATACACTATAAAAGGCATAAGAGCACTTATCCTCCAACACAGTAGATAGTTCCAAGTGGGTTCTAGAATAGGGTATGCACCTGCAATGCAATGAAGAGGGTGTTGCTCTTGTTGTAGCAACTGAAGCCTATCATGCGTTATATCCTAGATAGGCACCAAGTGCTCCTAGGACCTCTACTTGAATCACCTGTCTCATCACTACTACTAGTAGGCTTATCTTAAATGAACCTCAAGATGTCCCAATTAGCCCCGAGTAGCAACATCTCTATGATGGCACTAGCAACCTCCACTGCTAAGTGTGACCACATGATCACACCAAATTGTTGCAACATGTACCCTAGGAACTTACAAGCCCCTAGCTAGAACCACACCACCTAAACACCCACCCACATATTTGGTACGAGCATGTTAGGAATAGGCTCGCTCATGCAGCACAAGATGCCCATGAGCTCCATGATGACCAATATAGGCTTTAACAGCACTCTACACCACCAAGCAATGAACAAAGTGTCAATATACACAGATAGATGCAAATTTTAACATAAAATTATTCAATTAAGTTTAACAAAGTTAACATAATCTAACATGAATTAATAATTTTTTTTCCATTTTGGCAATGCACCCTAGGACCCCGCAGGTATAGAACATCAACCAACTTATTTGATGCACGTAGTACTCACTAGGGTACAACACATTCCCATAAGATTAGCATTTTTTTTCAGAAGTTTTATAGGTTTAGCATTAACATGTTTTCACAGGTTTAGCATCGTTACAATTTGTAGGATTAGCATTATTACATTTCACAAATTTAGCATTATGCATAGTTTGCAAGTTTTTTCTAACTTCGGATTACCTTAGTGAAGAGCGTAGTCTAAAAATCCTGAAATTTTTCTACCTCTGTACTATCGTAGAGGAGAGTATAGTCCAAAAATTTATGAAAAATAGAGTGTAGTCCAAAAATTTATGAAAAAATTCTAACTCTGGGTTACCTCCATAGAGAGCATAGTCAAAAAAGAAGGAAAAAGGTTTCTAACTCTAGGCACTGTGACTACATTTTCTATAGAGCATAGTCCCAAAAAGTTAACTCTCAGGGTAGCCATTTTGCCAAAAACTTGGCATCAACTACACCTCCAAAATAGAGAGCATAGTCCTAGTTATGGCCTATAGGGAATGAAGTTTTGGTCGCTACCCTAATGCTCTCTACATAATGCACCCTACTATGGTGTCAGATGCCATGCCCACTGTGCCCACCACACCTTTTCTACCCATCATGCCTATCACACCCTATGCAACTCACTTTTACACCTACTGTATTATCACATGCCACACCCACATCCTATCATGCAAAGCCTTCTAGCAACACTGTGCCTTTACACTTACCACACCCACAAATCCTTGCCCTCTTTCACTACCACTACCTAGACCCTTGCAAAATTTTTTCCAAAAAAAAAAGAGAGACAAAAAATGCACCATAGCATTTAGCACCTTCACCACTCCTTATGGCCATGAGGCTACATTGTAGGGTTCAATCATCCCCACAACCCTCACCACATCATGAGGGTGATTGTCCCACGACTAGCACAACCCCAACATTCTTAACACTTACCCACACCTAGGAATGAATTCCAACCCATCTTCTAAACCAATGTTAGATAAAATCCCTATTGTGCCCCTTGCCTTACAGTGAGCCACCCTCAGCTACCATCAGAGCCCTCATCCCTACCTCACACCAAAAGTAAAAAAAAAAAATTTAGAACCCTCACCATGCCTTCTACCCCACAATCGACTACCTTTGACCATTACCAAACCTTGATTTCTACTTCGCTCATGCCATGGAAACAGGAAAATTTTACAGAAACCCCCCATGCACCCTAGCAAACCCTATAGCAAGCAAACCCTACCTAGCCCTACAACCCCATGCACAACCCTTGTGTCAACCTGTGGCCTTCCCACTCATGTCCACATTGGCCACTGTTGCAACCATGGCCTTTGGAAACCCTCCCTCTTGAAAACCAATTATGACCTCAAATCCTCACGTCCTCACATGTGCCCACTACAAATATCCACCCATGGCCCATAGGCAAAACCCTCATTGAACAAACCCTTCATTGAACAAACCCTTCCTACCATGCATCCCCTCCTAGTCGCGGTAGCCAAAACGGCCCATGGCAGTGATAGCCCTTGCCATGATAAGGTGCCAACAAAGTCTACACCCCAAACCCTCAGTGTAGAAAACAAACAAAAAATAATAAAGGGAAGAGTGAAGCTAGGGTACCTAGCAGATGTCGTCAATCTCCTCTCTTCCACACAAGACTATGGTAGGTAGCCCAATGCTCATTCCCCCTCTACCATGATCACCAATCCTAGCTGTAGCCATTCACTTCAGCATGTCATGTCTTCAAATATGCTATGGCAGTGCAAAACAATGGTGGTTGCAGACTACGCTATGAATTTTACATTTTGCAACTTTGAAAATGACAACTTACCCACAGTAAAACGTTCTTTTATATCCTCTTGGGGTCATTTAATGACCCATCTACTTGGGACTGTGCTCACACTTAGCCAAAAAATTTCAACTTTTTGGTGGGAGTGTAATTGGGTGAGAGTGTAGTCAATTACACTTAGCCAAAATTTCCAGCTTTTCATTGCCCAATCAATGCCTTACCTGATTTCACTTCCTGATCATAGCTAGTCTTTCCAAAATTGATGCATTTGACATATCTATGGTCCGCTAAGACCTAAAACTAGCACCTATGGTCTACTAAGACCTAAAACTGGTAAACATGGCCTACTGAGGCCTAAAACTGGCACACATACGTGCTTACCCCTCTTTATACCTCTATTACATACTTAGGCACATTTTCATTACATTTTTTTCCTTTATTTGCACACATCAATTTGGTTAAGACAAGTATCACTTAATGTTTTGCTAGTTCATTTTGCAAGAATACAACCTGGCTATGCAAAAGCAACTTCTCTCACCTCTAGTTCTCACCAGGCCTCATGGTGAAATCAAGCAATGCATTGGCCCACATTGCCTAGACTTTAAGCTTACAGCTTACAACAAATACATAGCATCAGTAGAGATACCACTAGACTGGCCCAACCATCTAGTTAAGGCTCTTAATCTAGAGGCAAGGGATGTCACAGAGGATCCCCTTGTTGATATCCCTATAACAACACCTAATGGCGAGGTGAAAACACTAAAATTGAGCTCCTCATTAGATTCCCAACATGCCCAAAAACTCACTAAGGTGCTAAACAATAACATTAAGGCATTTGCATGGTCATATGAGGACATTCCAAGCCTAGATCCTTAGCTAGTCTAGCAAAATATCATCCTTGATCCCTGCATCAAGCTAGTAAAGCAAAAAGCATGCAAGGTTCATCCTGAGGTGGCGTTAGCTATCTGTGATGAAATCACCATGCTTTACAAAGTTGGTTTCATCTGAGCTATTGACTATGTAGACTCGGTCTTCAACATCATAGTTGGTCCCAAGGAAAATAGAATTATACGCATTTGCATAGACTTCTAGGACCTAAACAAGGTAACTATTAAAGATGACTTCCCCTTGCCTAGTATTGATCAATTGGTCAATACCATGGCTGGTCATGCCTTGTTATCCTTCATGGATGAATTCTCGAGTTACAACCAAATTAGGATCAACCCTAAGCACCAACTCAGCATGACCTTTATGACTCCCTATGATACATTTTATTACCCCATGATGTCCTTCAGACTTAAGAACACAGGAGCAACATATTAGTATGTAATGACATACATCTTTAGAAATTACATGTTAAGTTTTCTTAACGATTATGTCAATGACATAGTGGTTAAGTCCAAAGTGGCTCATGACCATGCAAATGATCTAGACACAATGCTTAAATGTTACTTAAAACACTATCTTAGGTTAAACCCCAAGAAATGTGTTTTCGGCATTAGAATGGGTCGAATGCTCAATTTCATAGTATTTGAATTAGAAATATGCATAGACCTTGATAAGGTTAAGGTCATAACAAACTTAGCATCCTCAACCAACCTTAAGGAGTTGTGATGGTTACAAGGTAGATTGTAGTTTATATGTAGGTTTATTGCACGATAAACCAATAAGTTATAGCTAATGCAACATCTACTCAAGAAAGGAGCCCACTTTGAGTGGACAGCTCAATGCCAATAGGCATTCAACAATCTTAAGCAAGAGTTGGCACAACTTCCTATAGTTCATCCTCCATAAGGAGATCAACCATTTTACATCTACCTTACCACTTTTGAAATGTCCATTACTTCTCTGCTTTGCCAAAGGTAAGATGATGGCACAAAGGTCCAAGTGTACTACTTAAGCCACGCATTAGTATCCCACAAAGCAAAATACAATGATGTGGAAAAGTACTGCCTTGCCTTAGTCTTCTCACTCAAGAAGTGAAGGCATTACCTTTTTTGCAATCAAGTTAATATCATTTGCAAAAATAAAGTACTCTGAGTAATTATAATGAATATCTATGAAAGCAATCATATTGCATGATGTAAAGTGGTAACTATAGAGTTTGACCTACATTACATTGTGCAAGCCTTGACAAAAGGTCAAGCTATAGCTGCACAACTTATGATTTCGCCAATGAACGATCAAGCAACAATAGATCTAGAACTCCCAGATGAGCACATTAGCAACATTAGTCAAGTGCTTGACAAATATGAGGCACTCCTACATTTGGATGGTGCTTCAACCTCTCAAGGGGGTAGCACCACTATCATTATCATGTTTCCCTCTAGGGATATCTAAACCTTCACATATCATTTTGCATTCCCTTACACCAATGATGTGGCCAAGTACAAAGGTATCCTTAGAGGTGTTCTTGTAGCATGTGACCTAGGAATTCAACACCTAGTGATCCAAGGCAACTCACAGTTAGTTTTCAACCAAGTAATGAAGGTTTACACCTACAAGGCCCAACATCTACAACCTTACCGTGACTTGGCAAAGCACTTTCTTGAGCACTTTGCAATAGCCAATGTCCAATACATTCCCCAAAACAAGAATTCCATAGCTGATGTGCTAGCTACATTAGCCTTAAGCATCACACCTAAAATGTTCCATGCATTTTCCACCTCAATGGTGGATTGCATTGTGCCTATCATGCAAATCATTAACATTACATCCATAACCATAGTTAGCATGACCCATGCAAAAGAGTGGTACAATGACATTAAGGCATATCTTCTACAGGATGAGCCTATGCAACACTTAACTACCACTCAAAAAGATGCAATACATAAACATTCACAGTAGTACATCATCATGGTAAATAACACATTATGTCGTAGATCCTATGATGGCATACTACTAACTTGCATGAGCAATAGTGAAGCACAAACAATTATTGAACAAGTCCATGAGGGACTATGTGGAGGTCACATACACCTAGAATAATGGTAATAAAGATCATATTCTTGGGCTATTATTGGCCTTACATGAAGCAAGATTGCATCTCCAAGGCCAAAACATGTGACATGTGTCAATGGCATGGAAACTTAATGCATGTGCCATCGATTGAACTACACACAACATAGATCACATTGTCATTCCAGCATTGGTGATTGGACATTGTTGGACCTATAATGCCTAAGTCCTCCACAAGGCATAGCTTCATCATATTTGTAACTAAATATTTTATGAAGTCGATTTAGGCTATTCCTCTTAGGAAGACAACATTGCAATAGGTTTGCAAATTTATTCTTGATAACATAATGACTCATTTTGACTTACCCATGACCATAGTAACAAACAACGGGTCATAATTTAGTAGTACTAAAACTAAAGCCTTTTGTGAGCATGTAGTATCATACATTCCTTCTTGTTACTATACTACCCGCAGGCAAATGGCCAAGTAGAGGCCACAACTAAATTCATCATCAACCTTCTAAAGAATATGCTAAATAACAACAAACGACGATGGCATGAGCAATTAGTCTATGCACTATGGTCCTACCATACAACACAACAAATGGCAATAGGTAAGACACCTTACAATCTTGTCTATGGATTTGAAGCAATTTTGCCTCTTGAATTGTAGGTTCCATCGCTCTAAGTAATCCTCTCAAACTTCATCGATGAAGCTCAAAATGATAAGTTGAGGATTGTAGACTTTGACTTAATAGAGGAGGAGCACATGCAAATTCTTGATCACATCGAATGGTACCAAGAAAAGCAAAGGAAAAAGCATAGTCACAACCAACATCAACGCCCAATCAAGAAAGGGGACCTAGTCCTTAAGGCCATTCGTGAACTCATAGATAAATTTTCAACTAATTGGAAAGGGCCTTTCTTAGTCACTAAGGCATATGATAATGGAGCATTCAATCTTACAGATCAAGATAGTAATGAATTTTCAAATCTGGTAAACCATTCATACTTGAAGCTATACTATGCTTAGCATGCCATACATCAACGGAACAAGGTAAGCATTCATTTTCTATGATGTTAAACTGGCAAAATAGTCTGTTATGACTATAAATTGGCACAGTAAGTCTTCTATGACTATAAACTGGCACAATAAGTTTTCTATGACTATAAACTGGCACAGATCATCCACTACAACGTTAAACTGGCATAGCACACGTCCGCTATAACATTAAATTGGCATAGCTCATTTGCTATGATGTTAAATTGGCACCCAAACCTCTTGTCTACCACAATGCTAAACTGGCATAACATCTATCCACTATGACATTAAACTGGCATAGCTCTTCTACTATGATGTTAAACTAGCATAACATTCATCTGCCACAACACTAAATTGGCATAGCTCGTCCTTAGTTCATGACATTAAACTAACATAACAGCTCATCTGCTATGACATTAAATTCACATGGAGTAATCTACTATGACTATGAACTAGCACACCATGGTCTACCAAGACCTTAAACTAGGTTTTCCATCAATCACACATAGTTCCACAACCAAGAAAATGAGAATAATTTCAACTCCTTCCACCCCAACTTTTCTACATCATGCAAGCAGGGATATAGTAGTACCAAAATGGAGAACAAGCCATCAGCTTGGCCTTTCAATCACTTGTAGCATTATGGCATTCCCTCCCCCTTTCCCCCCCCCCCCCCCCCCCCCCACCCTAGAATTTTGTTGATTTTTTTGGGCTCTTGTCATTGCTCAACCTTGGGAGCATTTGCAACATTATGGTCCCCTACCATTTTGTTGATTTTTTGAGCTCTTGTCACTAGCATAGCCTTTGGAGCACTTGCAACATTATGGCCCCTTGCCATTTTGCTAATTTTTCAAGCTCATCATCACTTTGACCTCTCAAGCACCTACAGCATCATTGCCTCCCACCATTCTCCTAGCTCTTTGAGCACTTGCCACTAGCTTGGCCTTTGGAGCATTCATAGCATTATCACCCCTAGAATTTTATTCACATTTCATGTTTTGTGATATTCTTATCCTCATGGAGTTATGTTTGTAGGATAAAGTCTCAGGTCATCATGCAAAGGCACATCTCATCGTAGCGGAAAGTTGCCACATTGCTCTGATGTGCATGATTGGACTAGTTGAGCCTCTCAAGAGTGCACATCCCTATTACCCCGTTATAGCCTACACCCATTTTAATATCCCCATATCCTTTCTTTTCCTTGCATAGTTAATACTACAAGCCCCCATGACCACATGGCATCCTCTCATAATCCAAATCATAAAACCCAAGGTAGACATAACAAAAGTTGTCCCGTGGAGAGCCTCTGTTGGCTGGTCAAAGCCCAGGTGGATATAACATAAGTCATCCTTGGAAGGAAACACCTATCCCACAGATGTGACGTAGTTTTGCATGCATTAGAGAAAAGCCCATACAATGGCACATAGTCCCCTTGGTGGAAGGCATCCCATAGTTAGCATTTACCAAAGCGTAGAACCTAAAGAAGGTTCAACTTATAGCAAAAAAGGAAAAAGGAAACAAAAAAGAATAAAAAGAGCAAAGGGGAAAAAGCATGTCCCCAAGCAAATCAATAGAACTACAATTTCAAAACTAGTCACGCCCTAAATCCACCTTAACTCTCTCATGAGCACTTCAATGAGAGGTCAACATTTTTTAGAGGCAAGCCACCTTGGTGCCATGATCACCATCAGTTGTGCTAACTTTGCACCCTACATCATGACCCCCTATATCATGATCCCTTGTTTGCATTTAATTTCCCCTTTTATCCCCTAGCACATTACCTACACCATTTACTCCAAGTATACCACCATCCATAGCACTCTTAAGCATGGTACAGCCACATTCAATTAGGTACTAAAGAGTGATGTTGGTGCTAAGCTAGCTATGGTGTTTTGTAGTTCTTTATCAATATCTCTCAAGCCACTCCTCTAGACGTCAACAAACAGAGGCTAATGAAACACTACCAAATTTGGGTAACAGCTTCTTGACTGCAAATTTTTCTAAGTGTCAACATGAGACAAATTTTTTCTAAGTGTTGGGACTACGCTCTCCACTACCCCAGAGCATAGTCAGCTAGTGGAGGAGTGTAGTTAACTCCAAAGACTGATTTTTCTATAATTTTTCCTAAGTGTCATTAGGAAGCAAGAAGTTGCAAATTTTTCTAAGTGTTGGGACTATGCTCTCTACTACTCGGGAGTGTAGTCAGCTTAGTAGAGAGCATAGTCAACATGGAATGCTAGTCTACAAATTTTTCTAAGTGTTAAGCTAGCAGCTGTAGATTTTTTAGTCCAAAATTGCAACTACACTCAACACCACTTGAGATAGTGGACAGCATAGTCTTGAACTCTAGTTTCCAAAGTTGCATTTTATTTTTATTTTTATTTTTATTTTGTGCATTTTTTAAATACATTGTGGTATTTTTGGCACACATACATGTAGTTAGTAGTGTAGTCATAGTTTAGCAATCTTGTAGAGTCCATTAGAGCACACTAGAGCACAACACTGCTTACTTTAGTGGAGAGTGTAGTTGGGTGTAGCATAGTTCCAATCGTCCAACAACCATGTGATAGTTGTTCTGCATTTCACAAGAAACCTAGGCCTATAAATACCCCATCCTTCTATGTTTTAGGGGTCAAAAAATCTAAAATGAGCTTGGCATTTTTGGCATTTTGGTTTGCATCTTTAGCATCTCAACAAGGCAAGGCATTCGAGTACCACCATAGAAAACCACAGACCACTGTGGTCCACTACACACTACAATAGCTAACCTAGCAAGCACAGACACCACAATGGATGTTAATTTTCACAGCCCAGACACCCCAAGACTGTGACTACGCTATCCACTACACCTACTATACACCATTTACCTTCTCGCCCTTTTTGAGGTTATGTATGTTCAACCCCATTTGGGGAGGTGTTGCTTTCTCTCTTGCTCTCTCCCTCTGGATTTTTCAGCATTTTTACTTGCATTTTGGAATTTCACTTATATTTTTTATTATTTTCACTCATAACCACACATTGACACCTGCGTTTTGCACCAACCTAGACTACACTCACCCCTATTAACACCGTGAACACCACACAAACACTTAGTGCCATTTTGGCATTGCATTTCATAAGTCCCCATTCCATTGACAAGACTGTACTAGGCACCCTGTCTCTACCTCCAATAGTCCCTCACATGGATTTGGGTTTAAAGTTGTGCACCCATGAACCTCTCAGTGTTCCATTCCAACCATTGACATTTTCAGTCACTACAACATCGATGGAGCCCCGTAGATGCAACAAACACTATGTTAACTAGGCAACACCACGTAAATGGAACCCCATTGACAGGGCCCATCGATGTGACACTTTGATGCTTCATCAAATGTATTGATAAAAATTTAAAATTAAGTTGAGAAAAGAGTCACTTGATGATTACAAATGGCATAGTGTTAGGACATGTTATTTCTAAAGATGGGATACGAATGGATGATGAGAAAATAAGAGTCATATCTACACTTTTAGCTCTAAGTAATTTAAAGATTTTTTAATCTTTTCTAGTACATGCTAGGTATTATAGAAGGTTTATCAAAGACTTTTCAAAAATTGCTAAACCATTATACATGCTCTTAAAAAAAGATGTTTCATTTATTTGGACTAATGACTATTAAGAAGCATTCTTGGAATTGAAAAAATGAGTAACCATAGGATTATCCTTTTGATCTAATGTAACACTGGTGACATAGCAATAGGGGTAATTTTAGAACAATACATTGATCATAAACCATGAGTGATTTATTATGTGCCCAAAAGTTTAGACTGAGCCCAAGTAAACTATACAACTATAGAAAAAAAATTATTAGCTATTGTATATACTTTAGATAAATTTAGACATTATTTAATAAGATATAAAACTAGATTATATATTGATCATTCAACCCTAAAATTTTTAACCACCAAAAAAATAGAAAATGCTAGAATAATTAGGTGGTGGTTATTACTCCAAGAATTTGACCTACATGTTTTAGATAAAAGAGGAAAAGGAAATGTAGTAGCAGATAATCTTTCAAGGCTAGAAACTACTGATGAGAATCGAAAACAAGGAGTCTTTCATGATAAATTTCCTGATGAACAAATTTTTTCTATAAGAAAGGATCCTTGGTTTGCTGATATAGCCAACTATCTAGCCACTATGAACACCCCTACCAATTGGACTAAGGAAGAAAAGAAATCTTTATTACGCACCATATCTAGGTACATCTAGAGTAGTCCATATCTCTATCAAATCTATAAGGATAATATAGCAAGGAGATGTGTGGCTAAGAATAAATGTGCCATGATGATTTAGGGAGCGGCCACTTTGATAGCAAACGTACCGCTATTAAAATCCTTCAAAGTGGATTTTATTGACCCTCAATTTTAAAAGATGAACATAAGCATGTGCAAGAATGTGATAAATGTCAACGAATGGAAGCCATAACAAAAATACATGAAATGCCTTTAAAAGAAATTTTAATAATAGAACCATTTTATGTATGGGGTATAGACTTTTTATGACCATTTCCACCATCTAATGGATGTCAATACATTTTGGTTTGTATCAACTATATCACAAAATGGATAGAAGCAAAATTCACCCCAACAAATGATGTTAAGGTTTTTGTAGCATTCCTTAGAGAAAATATTTTAACACATTTTGGAACTCAACAAGTGATCATTAATGATCAAGGAATCCATTTTGTCAATAAAATCATGGAAAAAAATTTTAAGTCTTATGGTATCCAACATAAAATAGCAACTACCTATCATCCTCAAACAAATGGCCAAGTAGATAATGTTAATAGAATTATCTTGAATATATTAACAAAAATTGTATGTACTAAAGAAAAGGATTGGTCTAAAAAATTGCAAGATACACTTTGGGCTTATCAAATTACCTATAAACCAAGTTTAGGATATTCACCCTATCAATTGGTTTTTGGTAAGTTATGTCTATTACCTATTGAACATAAATATCAATCTTTACGGTTAGCCCAACAACTCAATTTTGATGAAGACATGAATTAGGATATTCAAATCGACCAACTTCATGAACTTAACAAAATGTGGCTACATGCTCTATACAAACAAAAAATTATAAAGAAACAAATGAAGACATTACATAATAAGAATATCTTTAAAAAATACTTTTCCATAGGTGATAAATTTCTTCTCTACAATATGAGATTACATAAATTTATAGGAAAGTTAACAACCAAGTGGAAAGGCCCTTATTTAGTTATCCAACCCCATGATAATGGAAGCATTCTCATATCACTTATTGATGATTCCTCAAGTACATTCTTAGTAAATGAACAAAGATTTAAGTTATATGATCAACATCACATTGAGGAACCTAGATTAGATGAACTTGTAGAGCTCAGTGACCCAACTTATCCCATAACTAATTAATTACATAACAAAAATCCGTTAGAAGTCTTAGCTCTTAAAAAAATCATCAACAAGACTCTTATGTCATAGAATAAACTATAAATTAGTATTTACTATCTAAAACTTTTACCTTGAAAAATGTAGAGGGCAATAGGAAATTCTATTGTTAGTTGGAACTATATAGAATTTGGTAGCATCATGTCTAGAATGCAAGGGAGAAGGACAACTCCTCCTACCTTGAGATAAGTAGGTTTAAACCAAAAATCTAACTAAGGATGAGCCTTAGATTAATAAGTGTCATACACATAATAAACTTTATTATTTTTCAACATTATTCTTTAAGTACAAGTTTCATAAGTCAAGGTGGCTATATAGCTTAGTTTAGGGTTATGCTTATTAGTGTTTGGTTTCTATTAAATACCTAATTGGATGAGTAGGTGGAAAGGGTGTGTTATATTGGACCTAGTTTCTTCAATAGCAAAAGGCATCTATCAATATCAAGCCATGTGAGTAACCTTTAAAAAATGAAATTGGCTCCCACAAGAACCTCATGGTTGGAGTTGATCAACTATTAACTTTCTTGTGAAAAAAAAAAGAGAAAAGAAAAAGAAAAAAAGAAAAGAAAAAAATCAAAAAATAAAAATAAAAAAAGAGAAAAAAATGACCCCATAAGAACCTTCAATCATGAGCTGAGCCCCACTCCCAAAAGAACCTTACAGTTGACGCAATGCTTCAAGCTCACAATTTTAAGTATCTTACAAGAACCCCCTTCTGTAAGCAGAGTGTTTAAGGGACAAACAATAATTACCAATCAAATCAAAGTGCCACTATCTTACAACTAGGGTATAACACTGGCAGTGAAGGAGTGACTCCTCCATAGTCGATATCTTAATGGGCACTGTTTCTTTTAATCATTCTTTTTACTCTATTGTTTAGTTATTTTTCTTTTGTTTCTTTGTACTTCTTAGATTATTATTCTTTTTGCTTTTGTTTTTACCTAGTTTTTACCATTTTCTATTCCTCTTTTTTATTTTTGTTGTGTTATGTACCTATTTTCTCTTGCATGGTTATCTCTTTGACTAGTGGTACTTTTGTGCATGGGTTTTCTTTGTGTTTTCCATCATGTATTTCGTAGGCGTCAATGATCAAGATCCCTACTATGCTAGCCAATGATGGATGCTAACACTCATTCACTCATTTCCTTTGCTTTCCTCTTAGTTTGGATATGTAACACCCAGGGTAACTTTTTCTTTTGGCATATCCTTTGACCATATCTCTTTTTAATAATTTATATTTGCTAATTAACCTAGGTATGTTACATACCTTAGCTTAATTAGGGGAAGGGAATAACCAATTAGTAAAAGAGATGATAATAGGGTATAACTAACTTGGAAGCTAAGCCAAGATCAATTTAGGGAATGAGCNTATTAGTTTTTGTGTACTAAAGACTTGAACCAAAGGTGTAGGTTTTGTTGTTGGGCAACCATGTGGTGGTAGTTGAAGAATCAATTCCTTGATCTATACTAGTGTTATGTTTTCTAGTTTCTAGTTTTGTTTTTATAGTAATAATAAGAATGCGCATTGAAGATTTATGGTAGTAATGGAGCTAGAACTTGGATGTTGGCGCTACAATTGGACATTACGTGGGTAATGAGGCATGGTTCCTAGCCATTACCTGTACATGGATGGTGGGAACTGCATGTTTCTTTGCCACATGATCAGTGGACATTACAGTGAATGTTACCTAAACAAGTGGTGGTGGTGGACATTACTTTCATGACTGGTGGTGGTGGACATTATAGTAAACATTATTTCCATGGCCATTACACACAGGTGGTGGCTCCTCATGTGCCAGCCCGGTATTTATAAATTCCATGGCCAGATGCAATAGAGGGGATAAATAATAGAAAAAATGACATGAAGAAATAGAGAGAGGATACTATTGAGAGAACTACGTTAGATTAGAATTTTTGTTTGAGCACAAAATTGTGAAGAGTTTTGATGCTTTGTGGCAATTCATAGCCAATAATGTTTGAAGATTGTGAAGTTGTTGCACTGCAGAGACAACAAAGAAGGGTCACAAATTAGGTGACATCTCCTTTATAAGCTTCCTTATATCTCACAAATTTATTTAAATTCAATTTGGTTTAATTTATTATATTCATCTTTAAACTTAATGTTAGAATTTAAGATGAATATTGTTGATTTTACATATGTGTTACAATCGTAAGTGTGATGTTCTCAATTGAATCTAGATCTAATCATTGGTTTTATGTCTTGATGATATTTTGACATTAAACTATTCTACCATGGGATATGAATCGCAGGTTAGTCACAAATGAGGTGAAAATTTCTATAATGAAAGAAACAAAGATAAAAATTAAAGGTATCTAGCACTAAATTTTTTCTTGTCAATATGCCAGAACCACATCTACATAAATTCTTTCATCAAGACAAAGAGGTAGTCGTAGTGGTAGTTAAACCCCAAATTTAAGTACAACATTAAAGAAGAGATTGAAAAACTCCTTAAGCCAGGGTTTATCTATCCCATTATGGATAGCAAGTGGGTTAGCCCACTTGTGATAGTGCCTGTATCAATTTTAGGCTATTGAACATGACAACTTACAAGGCTCACTTTTCATTGCCATTTGTGGACTAGGTGTTGAACACCATTTCTAGGCATTACTACTATAGTTTTCTAGATAATTATAGTGGCTATAACCAAATTCAGATCGCACCAAAGGATTAGGCCAAAAAAACATTCACAAGTCCCTAAGGAACTTTTGCATATAGAAAGATGTCATTTGGCTAGTGCAATGCCCCTACTACATTTCAATTCCTTTCCTAGGCATCATCCAATAGCAGATCAGTAGTGGGATGGAAGTCTTCATGGATGACTTCTCCACCTATGGGGCTACATTTGAGCAAGCCATGGACCATCTTGAGTAAGTGCTAAAAAAGTATGTGGAACCTTAGGCTCAACTAGTAGAAAAGCCACTTGATGGTCCAAGAAGGCATTAGTTTGGAATACAAAATTTCTAAAAAATGGATTAGTGTATACACTAAAAAAATAAGGACCATCCAAGGAATTACTACGTAGCTAGAAATAGTTAGAAATGTGAGGTCATTTCTTGGATACACTAGCTACTACCGATGATTCATTGAATATTTCTCTAAGATCGCTAAATCATTGTTGAAGCTGACAAAGAAGGATGTTCCATTTGTCTAGACCAAGGAATGCAAGTATGCATTCCAGCATCTCTAGCATAAGCTCATGGAAAATCCAATTTATGAACACTTGACTAGTCTAGACCTTTTCACATCATGATGGATGCATCAAATTATGTCTTCGGAGTCATGCTCATGCAATTGAAAGATCCGAAACATCCTTACTACATCAAATGTGTGAGTAGAAGCATTATGGATGCATAGTTGAACTATACCACAACAAAGAAGGAATTGATGGTGGTGGTGTTCACATTAGAAAAATTCAATCACTATGTGCTTTCATACAAGGTGTTTGTGCACACATACCATAGTGTAATTTGATTCCTCGTGAACAAACCAATGGTGATCCCCCATGTTATATAGTGGCTTGTGATCTTGTAGGAATTCGATCTTATGATGGTAGATCAAAAAGAAACTGAGAACATTATTACTGATCACTTGTCTTAATTTTGATGGGACAATAAAGAGGAGTCCACTTTCACATTGGTTTTGTGATGAACTCCTCTTTATGAAGCTATAACCAAACAAATGCCTAATGAATCTAAATTGTATGATCTCATTCTCACTTATCTTCTCACTCAAGAGATGCCACAAGAATGGGATCATAGAAAGAAACAACAGGTTCTTCATCATGCAAAATGCTTCATGGAAATCAATGGAAACCTTTACAAGGTGTGCACTGATAGCTTGGTTTGTTGGTGTGTTCCTGATGATGATCAACTACATGTTCTCTAAGACACTCATGAGGATCCTTGTGGGGGGCACTATGATGGAAGATGCATGGCCATTAATATCCTCATGGCAAGTATTATTGGCCAACACTCTTCAAGGATGCTCACTAATTTATCCTCTCTTGTGAACATTGCCAATGTGATGGTGGAATGACTGCTTGTATGAAAAGACCTCAACAATGGATCCAACCACTTGAGCCCTTCGACATTTGGAGCATTGACTTTAGGGGTTCCATCACACCCATGTCAAATGAAAAGGTATACATCATAGTTGTTGTTAACTATTATATAAAATGAAAAAAAGCTATAGTTATCACTAATTACACATCTTCTATAACTGTTCAATTTGTACAAAAAGATATTATAAATAGGTTTGGTGTGCCACATGCACTTATTTCTGATAATGAAACTCACTTTACAGGTACTACCTTTCAAAAACTCATGCAATGCTTGGGGTTGAACATAAATTAACACCCTACCACCCCCAAGACAACGGTGAAGCAAAGGTTACAAATAGGGAAATCACAAAGATACTAACAAGAACTATTAGTAAATATAGGAGGGATTGAAGCATGAGACTCAACAATGCCCTTTAGGCCTACCACTTCACTTGGAAACTTCCTATCATCTACTCTCCCTATGAGCTTGTGTACGGAAAACTGCCACTACTTCCAATTCAAGTTGAGCTCCATACACTATCAATAGCTTATACCTTAACTGATGAGACGCGACATGCACTGAGCCGCGATATCGCATCTTCCCTTGCGATATCGCGTACGCGATATCGCGGTCCGCCGCCATATCTATAAATAAGAGACGGCACTCCCTTAATTTCCCAATCTTGGCTAGAAGTAGTGAAGCTCTGGCAGATTGATCACTCCAGAGTTAGAATTTTTCCCATGTGCCTGCAGTAGGAGTCCTAGAGTGAACGGCTCTTTATTCGAGCAGCTTGTAACCTGAACCCAAGTTGTGTACGGCAATAAAGACGAACTTGATTGGATAAACCTTGCAGCA
>MNCI01002011.1:512772-564178 GCA_015680685.1 Gnetum montanum | reverse complement strand
TAGTTAGAGTTAGCTTAGTTTCTCAACCCTTTCCTCTGATAGCATAGAAGATAAACCGAAAAATACCAAAAAAATCACATACCTCAGACTTGCTTAACCATACACCGTGAAACTTACAAGCAAGTCTGGGAAGACAACGAATGATTAACCCCAAGTGTTTCTTGTGGTGTTAAGGCATTTAGTCTACGAAGTTCGACCGGATCGCGCGTGCACGCTCATATTCGTATGGTTGAGTGTAGGGGTACCTCACCACTCATCATTAACCTTGACTTAATTTTAGCACAAAAGAAATATTAATGAACCTCAACTTGCTAGATGAGAACTGATTGATAGCCCTGTTATCTAACAAGTTACACAAGGCATTCAACAAGCAATGACATGACCTTAGAATTGGAAAAGTCAAATTTCAATTAAGAGATAGGGTCCTCTATTGGAATTATAGATGTAGCATGAAAAACCAAGTTCCAAACATTGTGGAAAGGATCTTATGTTATCTATTAAACCCTTCCTTCTGGGGTCATGTTAATATACAAGCCTAAAAGCCCAAATAAGAAACTACTAGTCAACATGTAATAAGTCAAACCTTTCCATGAACCCAAAAGAGCTAATGACCAAAACACCTCAATAGATGAATAAGCATGCTCAATTTTTTAGATCTCCTCCTTCCAACTTAGTTGTGGCGGAGATGGTCATCCATGTTGATCCATTAAAATGGCTCATTAGTTTTTATACTTTTTTGTTTAACACTTTTCTTTATTTTATACCATTTTTTGTTTTACACCATCTTTAATACATTTTTATCTTTCTTAAATATTTTAAAATTTCTTCTATATTTTAATTTATTTGGTTTGGGTTTTTCTAATGCTTTTCTAATGTTTTATTTTATTCTCTTTATTGCCACTAGGACTAAGTGCAACTATAGATGTTAATTGATGGTGGTTTGTACTATAATGTTATTTAATTGCTAATGTCTAGATTCTATCTTTGAATTTTGGTATTGATAACTAAGACATGGTTTCTTTTTCATGATAATAGGCAATGAGTCCACATCATCAACCCATCCACAAAACTCTATGGTGTTCCTTGTTTTGGAAATATGAGGTTCCTTCTATAATGAAACTTTTAACAAACTTGTGGCCTTGGTAGTTCCAGACTTGGAAAGGATTAAATGAATAGACAAGGATATGAATTAAAGGGGATTTGATGCTCTTTGTACTTACCTACCCTCTTAGGTGCATGAGTGTTTTCATGGATTTCTCACCATTCCACTGTCAAACAATAATAGGAAGCTCAAAGTCTTTGCATAGTATGGTTCCCATCAAAAACAAATAAAAATATAAAAAATTAAAAAGAAAGAAATTCAAAACACATCCCTTAGATGAAATAATGGGCTACAAGCACTATTTATGGGACTAGAAAGATGTGTTACCCATGCCTAAAGGTCCCCTCTAACTAAGGCCCATCTCACTTCCTACTTCTCTTTACTTCTCTTTTAGGAATGGTGATTAATTTGTGGAGATGCTCTTGTGTCTTGAGGGGATGGATTGGTCTTAGAATGTTGATGCAAAGTCACTAAAAGTGATTGGTTTTGATTCAAACTAAGAATGGTTGTTATCAAGTCATATTAACCACAAAATCCACAAGGGACTTCATGTGACCATAATATGGAACTCCATTTCACACTCTCTCATCCACCTATCCTTTTCATACTTCACCTCACTCTCAATTTTTATGTTTTGTTTAATGTCTTATTTTGATGTGTTGAAATTCTTAGTTAGATTCTTACAGGATTTAGTACTTAACTTTTCACAACCATTAATCACCCATGGAGCTCACAAACTCCTTAATTTGAGGGCATGCAAGGGCATTAAAGGCATGAGCCTGCTATGGAAAGAATCTACTTGCATACCTCTTGGTTGGGTTAGTTAAGTTCCTTATCCTTATGCATTTTTGCATTCAAATCATCCATTCTCCACATCGATTGCATCCAATTTTGCACTTTTTTTAAGTTTCTCCAATTATTTCCTTGATACAAACTCCTTTTTGTGAATTATCTAGCCCTCTTTAGGCATTTCTTCATGTTGATGGCCTTTCTAGATCTCTATGGACACCAATTTCATGTAAAAACTCTTTGTGTTTAGCCTAATTTTTAAAGTGAAAATTTTTGCCTTTAGCTACATCTATGGGATCCCATCGATGTAGCCCCTTATGTAAATGCAACCCTGTGTATGGGATCCTATCAATGCAACCATAAAACCTTATAAATATAGCATAACACTTTAGAAATTTTTGTCATTTCCTTCAAATGTAAGATGAGTTTTTAATTTTTCAAAGCCCATAACTTTCACCTCACTTGTCTAATTCACCTCATTCTTCATTCTTGTAGCTACCAAAGGTAAGCTCTACATCGTGGAGGCCACACACCTTAAGTTTCTAATGAAAAATTTTTCAAAAATTTTCTAACTCCCACAAGGTTTAACTAATAAAATAACATTAAAATCACTAATTTATGAGAGTTAAACCTTTCCAACAAACTCTAGTAATCTACCATGATCACAACTTAGCCATGTGTAACTAATCCAAGAGACAAGGTACCTAAATATCTTAAGTTACATATTAAATGCTAATTCTTGGTCATGTTGTGATCACAAATGGCACCAAGACCAAAGCACCTACAAGAAGGAGGATTATCCTAACCAAGGAACAAGTAACCTAGAACTGGAAGGGGCCAACAAGAGAAACCCCCCCAGGAGCAGGTGATCAAGATGCATGCAACAAGACCTCTTCATGAGGACCCCAAAGTGGAATCTATCCATCAGATTCTAGAAGCTAAAATAGAGTAGTCCCATTGAGATGAGACACCTAGACCTAGAAAAAACCTTGAGGTCACTCTAATAGAGGCTTTTCTAAGGAAAATCAAGTCTAGGAAGATTCAAAAAATAGTTCTCCCTAAACTAAACTTGGATCTTTCTTGGACTTTGCCCTAGAAGATGTCAAAGTGCAACTCCAAAGTTTCCCCATGTGTCCCATTCACTTCCAACAAAGAATGATACATGGAAGAAACATACCTCTTCTAGAAAAATAGGCAAGCAATGCCATAGTGAAGATCAAGGCCTACTTAGTGAAGGCCATTTCTGAGGCCCTTGGGTTGCCAAAAAATGGGGTAACCTTGGTAGAGATATCAACACAAGTGAACTTGGTCAAGAAGGAGTGGGTCCGATGGTGCTAAAATGTTGACCATAAGGAGTTTGGTGCACTCACAATGGTAGAGAGTGAATACTTTAAGATGGCAACCTACCACCTCAATCCAATGGTGAGGTCCACCAAGCTAATAGCCTTCTCTGCCCATGCGTGTGCTACTCTAAGCAGAAAATTCCATCCACAACTAATCTATCTAGATATGGAGAAGCAATTCAAAAAAAAATGAACATGGAAGGAAGGCTCTCCCCTTTCCATGTCTCATCTAAAAATTATGCAAAATGGGAGAAATAGCTTGCTATTCTAATGATAATATTATACATGCTCCTTCCACCTCTTAGGTAGAAATGATGAAAGACAAAGTGCTTGCCAAGGTGATCAAAGAGGATTAGCCACCACCATGATCCACTCATGAGCAAACAATGTCAAAGTCTCGAACTGCCATTGAGCACATGCATGAACTCCATAAGCAACTCCTATAGCAGCAACAAGCAAGAGTGAGTGGTGGTGAATCCTCTATCTATAGACCCATGTTGAGTCATCTCAACGAGGTAGCACTATCCATCAGCAAGATGGGGGATTTAGTGCTAATGTTTTCTACCCAAGAATGCATGTGCCCATAAGATCAAATCCTAGTACCTAAAAGGTAGCAGTATCTCTCTCTCTCCATAGCAACAATTCCTAGAAATCTCTAGGAATACCACTACCTTTTCAATGCATTTGGAGAATGGTGATGAGGCAACTATTTTGGTGACACGGCATGAAGGTAGAAGACCAAGACAAAGGTGGTAGCTAACAAAGTGGCTGATGCACTCAATGCCCTTGCAGCATATGTACCAAATGTTGCTACACTTAGAAACGTGCAGGTGTCCACATGAGCACCAAGTGTAAGATTCAATGCAGCCCAACACAAAGAGTTGTTAAACCAACTAGTTGGAACTGGGCAACTAATTTCAAATATCTTTGATATCCTAGAAATCATTTTAGCAAACCAGTCAGAGCTACTTGAAACTAAGGGCAAAACTCTTATTGCCAATGACCAACTTGAAATAGCCCAAGTTGAGATTCAATGCTTGCCTATAGAAGTTAGGGAACTTAAAGCTTGCCTCACTAATCCCATCATACTTAGCCAAGAAGTCTCAAGAGATGAGGCTTTCTAATAGCTTCAACAAAAACTTTAAGAGGCTAAGTACATAAAGGAATCGGTGATCTTTAACCAATCCTTAGCTAATGCCACCACATATAACATTCAAAAGGACTTATTGGATGTTCACCAACAAAATGTGAGGCTGACCTAAGAAAATCATCACTTGTGAAATGTTGTGATGTAGAAAGAATAGATGGTTGAATTCATCTAACAGTAGCAGGAGTAGCTTACCAAGATGAACATTGAATTGAGGAGGTTGACTATAGAGAATCAAAATCTCTAGATGGAAAAGGTGAATGCCCTTCACTAAAATTCTTCCACTGAAATCATCACCTAGAAAAACAATGTCCTTGAATTTGAAAGGGTCAAGAACCATTATAGGGATCATGTTGACTTGTAGAAGGATATAAATGAAAAACACATCCAACTGGTGAAGGCAAAGATACATGAGGCCTTCTAGTAGCTCTAACAAGGAGGTAATGTTTGGCAACCCATCTTTGATGGATTGATTGCATACAAAAAAGCTAAGATCCACCTCAATGAGCTATAGATTGAGGAGATGATGGAGTGCATGGAGCTTTCAAACCTCCATTACTCTAACCTAGCAATGTTGACTACCAAAAGGCCAAGGTCAAAGTTGGAGAAGTAAGTGGCCAACTCATACCTTCTGTATGAGGTAGAGTTCAAGCACCCTAAAGATACCAAGCAAAAGCTTGAGATAACAAATGAAAAACTCAAGGTTCTTAAGGTAAATTTCACTAACCAAAGATTAGCAATAGAGAATGTAACCAAAAGAATGAAATACCACCAAGAGCTATAGAATGCACTTAGGATGTTTAACATCGAACACAAATAGTTTGTTTCCTATTTTGTCAATGTTAAGTAGTTGTTCTTTGCAATGCCCTCTCCTTGGGATGTTCCCATACTAGCCCACACTACTAATGTTGCATGGACTATGTACAATCCTAAGAGTATGAAGGAGAAGATGAAAGAATTGCTAGATTCTTTCCATCTTCTGCCAAAAGTTACAACTATAGCAGGATAACCACAACCACTACCTCAACAACTGCATGCACTAGAAGCAAGAAAAGGTCCTTTGACACCTTAAGAACCTCCACCGCCTAGGATCGTCTAATTATCTTCCCTGTCTTCAAGCCGCCAGAGGAGTTTTGCTGTCAATTTTTAACATGATGTTTAATTTTGTTGTCATGAACACCAAATTTTTATAATGATTGTAAATTTGTACATTTTTTCACTTTGTGTTTGTTTGTGTTAGTTTTATATTTGTAGTTAGTCAATAATCCCATACCTTCCCAAAATTTTATAAAGAACTTGTTCCTCTATTTTTTCACTAGAGGATGAGTTTTCATTCAGTCATGGGGGTATGATGAAGCATCTTTCTTAGGTTCAATCGATGCATCAATGCATGGTCTAATGCATCAATGTGACCCCATTGATGCAATGTCTGTCTTTGCCTATAAATACATTCTCACTAGCCACATTTATGGAATCCCATAGTTACTACTTAAGCGAAGCTCTTGCATTTTGTTCATTTGATAGTTAGAATATTTTCTAAGTGCCCACAGTAAGAGTGAGAAGTTTATAGATCTTTATTCAAACATTGATATACTTGAGCACCTTGGTGTGACCAGCAATAAAGATGATCTTTCTTCATAAACCTTGTAGCATTTGAAAATAGATTAATGTTTACTTTAAATGCATTTATTATTTGGGTAATTTACCTCAATGAATTGGATTAATTAATTAAATAGAAATTACTTAATATGCATAAGTACAACCATTTTGAGCATATGTTAATGTTTGATAATCCTAGGAGCACTTAATGCTTGGCAACCTAGTAACATTGCAATGTTGTTTAGTGTGTGTGCAGTAAATGGAATAGATGCTTATGTTAGGATTATTTAAGATATTAGTTAGTTACTAGATTACTTAAAAATTCAATTACTTTATTTTCTAGTAGCTAAGCAATTTATGCAATAAATATAAAATGATAAAAATTGTATGCCTCAGTTTCACTTAATCATACACCTATACCTCACAAGTGAAATTGAGAAGACAATGATCACATTCTTGATATTCACTACTTAGACCCAGTGTACTTAGAGAACTAAAGTCTAAGGAATTCAACCACATCACTTAGTGAATGGTAGTGATTCATGTGGTTGGGAGTAGGGACTGCTCATTGCTCATCACCATGCTATGTTTTATTAAAAATAAATTAAATGAGAGCACTATATTTGAGATAATTTTCATTACACAAATGGTGTAGACATAAGTGTTTCCAAAGCTATTTGCCTATGGTGCAAAGGATTTTCTTAATCATGGTTGTTCAAAACATAAAAACAAATTCAACACTAAATTGCATGTCCTTGTCAAAGACTAGATAGTGCATATATATCAATAAATGAATTTCATAATCATATCCATTTTCCTATGTCAAAATACCTATTGTTTCTTACATATTTCATTTTGATAACATCTTCTTTCTTCTCTCCTTCACCTCCTATATGCATTCCCCAATAGTACACTTGTCTTGAGATAAAGCTTCAACAAATTCTACCATTAACTTCCAAACAATAGCTAGATGTTGTGCAAATGATGATAAATTATAAAGACACAATTTTTTTTTGTTTGTTATATCTCCCATAATAAGCACCCAATGTCCACTAGTATTAAAAGGATGATAGAATAATGACATTATAGGTTGCATTAACTCATTCCAACTATTTTTTTTTTATTTTAATTCTTTCTTAAAATCATTTTTTAGTACGTCATCAACTTCTTCTTCAACCAATGTACCATTATCAACATTCATAACATGTCTTTTTTTATATTTATTAAGTTTCTATCTCAGTTGGATCTTCTACATATGGCACTCATAAGAATTTTCAAATTATTGAAAGAGAGAATTATAAATGAATTATTTTTATCTATCATTCACCTCAAAAGACTAAATATTTCTTTTTAGATCCTTAAATTGCATGATGTACATATTAATGATATGATCATCAATCCATTCTTTCCAACCTTTTCAATATAAACTCTTGATTATCTCTTCTATGGCAACATAAGAGGAAAAGGAAATTTTTACAATCTTTATACTATCAAGCATGCCACTATGTAATAATTCCAATAATCTATTGATTTTTGAACATGTAGCATCAATTGGAGCATTGGATTGCACATCATCTTTAGAAACTACAAATGGGAAAATGAGCATGTTAGATAATGAACATGGTAATGAGAATTATGTTAAATCATTACACTAAAGAAAAATAAGCATAAATGAATACATCACCAAATAATCTAATATAATTTATATTGATAATGGAAAACAATGAAATGACAAATGACAAGGAAGATTAACATGCAACAAAATTGAAAAAATAAGATTACAAAATGGATATAATATTATTGCATTTAATATATCTTTGTCAAAGTTTATATTCTCCTCATGTTATACAAGTTATCTTTTGTACTTTGCATTAATTGAATTAAATAATTTTTCTACATCCTTCACTAGGAGCAAAATAGACAAACCTATTCAACAAAAATAGTCATCAATATAAAGAACAAAATTGATAAATATAATAATAACCAATACAACACTAAATGGTATTAACAATGTTACCTTGCTAAAAACCATTAATTAAGTTACTTGTGTTAGAGCCAATGTCCTTTGATTTCATGTTATCACCACTACTTGTTATTGTTGCATTTCTTAATATTGAAAGTTCTCAATTTAAAGCAAAAATTGGATTTCCCATTTTAACATTGTATTTATGTAACTTCTTAATATATATATACTTGAGCAATAAAGTTATCTATTTTATTTTTTTGGTCTAATATTCTTCTCTACCAAATGAGACCTATTTGCTCTAGGCTCCTCTACTACATTCCAAATCATAGCATTTCTTCAAGTATAACTTTGTAATATGTCAATCACATTTAGTAACTTATCCCCATCACATTGATGTGAATGTTTCTCATTATGACAAATAATTTGAGTAGACTTTTTATCATTTAGTTTTGAGGAACATGATCCCCCTATCTTTATCATCAACTTCATGGCATCTTAGATCTAATTAATATAAGAAATGTTAATACTCTTTCTATATATATCAATTTATTCAATTGAAGGATTATTGGATGTTAAAACTAATTGAGTACATGTACCTCACAATAACATATAGCCAACTCCATATTTTTACAAAATATAGGTAGAACATTATGTTGTGTCAAACTAGTAACTTACAAACCATAACTCAAATACTTTAATCAAATAATTAACAATAATGTTTTAGTATAGTAATAACACTTTATTTGAAAACTTCAAGTTATGGATATGATTCTTCTAGGTAGCATTAAGTTATAAAGTTCTACTTAAGTTTTATGAAATCTTTATTTAGCTATATATCCAAGGGTACATATAATCATCTATTTATGGTTTAGTATATATCCAAAGATAAAATCTTTTATTTTTGACAAGAAAGGTTTAGAAGATGCCAAGAAGACTCAATGTAAGGTTAATCATGATAGACATTATGTGCTAGCATTTACCTTTATATAGTTCTCTCCTACAAACGTTAGTACTTCATCAAAGCTTTCCATTACTATAGCAAATTCTTTTGCTATTTTAAGTTCAAAAATAGATATTGAAAATGATGTAAATTTTGTTATAACTAGAACCATCCTCCTTTCTAATAATTAATTTTTCTCTTTGGTCTTTTGAAACTAACTATTATAAAATTATTCACTTGAGTAAACATCCCTAAAATTGGAAAGATATTTCTTTTCATGTTGTTTTCTGGGTTTTCTACTCAATGATTAATGATGTGATCTACTATGAATTATTTTTTTCTTATTATTAATACTTTTTTGGGGTCTAACAATATGGGGGTACCCATATTAATTTCTTACAATATAAAAGACCTAACACACACCCCTGTACAATATGCATTCAACCCTTAACCTCTTCTCCATAAACTACAGGAGGTACCCATGCCTAAACTCAAAGCCTAGGATTCCTACATATCCTTAGGGCCATGTAGTTCTTTACAAGAAGATTATGGTTAAGATAGTATGGAATCCAAGAGGATCTACATACATCTTCTAAAATGATGATGAATCCTGAGAGGATTTAAAACTAGTATGATTTTATATTGTAAGAAGCGGAAACTTAGAAGATATTCCTTACAAGAATTTTGAAGAGAAAGTTCAAGCTAGCCATCTTCAATGTGAGCTATAAAAAA
The DNA here is from genome assembly GCA_015680685.1 of Gnetum montanum. Classification (NCBI taxonomy): domain Eukaryota; kingdom Viridiplantae; phylum Streptophyta; class Gnetopsida; order Gnetales; family Gnetaceae; genus Gnetum; species Gnetum montanum. Next base: position 554,560 of record MNCI01002011.1, on the reverse strand, counting down.
ATAAATGGTTTGGGTTCCAACATTCCTTTCCTAAATCTTATTCTTGTTTCAACAAGTCCCCTCTTACACTTGTCATAATCAAGTAAGTGATGCCTTAATAACATCATTTATTTAATTCAAGTATTAATAATTTAAAAAATTTAATAATAACATAAGAAATTTTTCAAAAAATGCATTTTATATGTTGTAGTATTTTTTTTTAGGAGGTTTTTGTGTGAAAGAGAGGGAAGAATTTGGAAATCATGTTATAACTAGAACTAGATAACTATATGTATCTACTAGTGGATATTTTTTTCTCTTTCTCTTCGATTTTTCTTTAGCAAATTTAATTTTTCTTTTGACATTGCATTTTTGAATGTCATGGTAAACATCAAATATACATAACATTCAATATTATATGTAAATAAAGAAACAACAAAAATGCAAAAGGAAATAAAAAGAAAGCTTTATTACTATGAAAATAGTGTATGCACTAGTTAATAGAATGGTATGATGAACTGATGAAAATGTTTTTTTCAACTTGGATTCCTCTTACAATGGTTCTTTCACTCTTCCATATTTTAGGAATTAATGAACTCCACTTCTAGATTTCACATGGAAGTCTCCATAAAGAATAATAAACACTATATTAGAATGGGTATAAGTTAGGAACAGCTTATACTTCAAGCTTTTGTGAATCTAGTTAATCAATTAAGATACTTGACAAAGTATAACATCTAGGCATGTTAGGTTGATGATGAAATATGTGTTGACCATACATACATGTCCTCCTAATGATGACATTAGAAGTACTAATCCCAAGGCTATGTGTCTTCTTTGTAATATCTATTATTCTTTCTTTCTCATGGCTCAAAGTTATGGAATTTCAAGAATCATGTCTTCTAATATCCATTTGAATCTTTGTATTAATTCAAACTTGGCTTCTTTGAAAAAGATTGTGTAGTCATCCATATTGTGGTTCCTATAGTAGGCTAATTGGTATAGATCAAAGGATGAACCATCACAAGGACCTTTCTACTTATAGATGTCTTTGTATCCCAACTCTCTCAAATGATTTTGGATTTGATATAGAAATTCCCATGGAATTGTTAGAGCTAAGCAACAGAAGCTAACTTTTTTACAACATTTACCACATTAAAACAAATTTGATACATGGATGAAATATGATGAAATACATAAAATAGCTTAAAATAGGATTTTCTTAATATAATTATATAAACAAAAATTTGAAATAGCTAACATAAATTATAAACTATGATGAGAAGAAGAAATTCATTCAAAATTCAAATATGAAACAACTAGCAACAATTAACTTAAGAGAGACACAATAATAATAAAGTAGGGTCAAAAAAACAAATTTTCTCATGAGGAGATGCTTAAGAAAGCACTTTGGACTTTACTTCAAATATTAATGAAGGTGTTCCTCATATTACCTCTTAAGGAGGTGCTTAATAAGCATTCTTGAATGTACTCCACACAATGGAGAATTTCCTCACATTCTCACAATATGCTTAGAGTTGCAACATGATGGGGTACATGCTTGAAGTAAAAATAACAAAATGGAGGCTTGAAGGTGAAGATGCTTAAGAGAATGCTCCACCACTTGGAAGGTTCTCTACTCTCTCAACTCCTCAACAAAATCCCCTCTTGAATGTCTTCCTCCTCTATTGCAAAATACATAGCCACACATCTCCTTATATAGCTCTTAAAGGGTTACTAACTTAACATTAATTAGGGTAGGTGATCCAAGTTAGACCTAGGTTAGGTTAGAATTAGGTGAGGGTAGGTGACCCATGTGCTCACACCAATCCACAAATTTGAGCAGATGGATGTGCACATAATGTATGTTTTAAAAAATATATTTCTAACCATATAGACCTACATGAATACTCAAGGTACATAATTTTCAAGGAAATACAATGCAATTCATGATTTTCATTTCTGTTACATTTTCATTCATTTTTATTTCTTGATGTTGTAAGGAACATCAAATACATGAGCACCCTAGACAATTTCTAATAGGCATGACTTCTGGTAAATATAGAACACTAACATTCATGTTTTTCAATTCTACTAGGATGCATGGGTATTAGTATTCGTGCTAGTCTCAAGCCCAGGGTAGACATAGAATGTGTTATCTTTTACTAGCTAAGGACCTTTCAAGCACATTGTATATTGCAACCTTCACTCATATTCTTTAACTCTATCTTGTCTCATTTTCTCTCATGGGTATCATACATCTTGTCAAGACAAGATAATGATTTTTCATAATGGTCAATGTTGATGTCTACTATCGAATGATTTGATTGATAACTAGATCAATATAAATCTTCTGTGTGTTTCTAGTTTAATGACCAACTAAAGATTAGTGGCATAAGTATATTTATTTGTATAAAATAATCACCTAATCTTAAGGCCCAAGATGTTTAAAAAGGATTATATTTGTTATTTTGAATAATTAAATTATGGGGCATGGTTAGTTAATCTAGGTTATAGTCTTAGCAAGACATGATTTAAGATATCACCTAGTAATTAGCTATCTAGATGCCCAATCTAACATTACCATTGGCTTCAAAAGGCTACAACATATTAGAAATAACTATTCATATGTTAGAAGCGGACATAGGATGCCTAGGTTATGTTGAATTAAGATTTCAATGCTCTTGAGATATAGTTTAAGGACAAGAATTAAAACCTAATTTTTGGAGTTCTATAGGGTAGATCTAACTTATCCATTACATCCTAGAGGCTTAAATATGTAGGAAATAACTATTTTTTTTCCAAAAAGGCTTTTAAAATCAAAAGTTATCAAATTCCAAAGTTTGGAGTTTGGGCACAAATTTTGAGACTTCCTAAGAGGTCAACCATCCCAATACTACTCCAGGACCGACATGTTTAATTATGAAATTTTTATTTATCATGCTACTAACCCATAAATTTGACCAATTGGTCTAACTTGATCATAACCAACAATTTAAATTTTGATTTTCAAATTTAAAATTTATATCTAAAATTTTTCTATCAGTTGACAAACTTTTTTCTAGCATCACTCGATAGGGATCTACAATCTTCTTAGTCACTCGCTAGTAAGGACCTAAAGTCATCCTAGTCACCAACCAGTAGGGACATTCAATGTCTATGGACACTATGGGTTTGGCAATGGATACTGCAAAGGTAGGTAGTGAAATGCTAGGCAAAAGGTGCTAGTATAGGCAATAGTGGTAGACTATGATGATGCAAGTGACAATGATGAATTGTGATGGTGCATGATAAGGCAAACTACAATGGCATGGACATAGAGAGCTACACACGCAACTGGTAGTGGACAGTGGTAAGTAGTAGTGTAACAAGCAATAGGTGGAAGGAGACATGTTTTGGGTGGCCACATAGCATCATAGTAGATCACATCATTAGGTATGACCCTAACATTGTGCAACATAATCAAGTTACATCTAATGACATAGCCCTACCACGACGTGTAGTAGTGGGCCTCATGTAGATCCTACTGTCAATGTGGAAACCATGACTTTTTTATTAAAATTTTATTTTTTTTATTATTTTTCTTTTTCAAAAAATTAAAAATATTATAAATTTAACATGTTACCCTTGTCTAACTAGCACACCTAGAAATTTAACCAAGTGATTAGCAAGATTATGTTAAGATGTAGGATTTTCAACTTAGAAATTAAGGATTTAACTCCTTATCCTAAATTTGATGTTTTATAAAAATTAAACTTAAAATTAATAAAATTATTAAATTTTAATTGTGTTAAAGTACACATTATGAAAAACTTGAAACAATGATATCTCCCAAAGTGTAAGCCTAATAGAGGAGGTGTTGAAACCCAAAATAATTGAAACATAGGTGCACACCCAAATTTATATAAGTTTATAACTTAGTGTCATCTAGTAGAATTAAACGTATAGCCTAGGGTTATCAGGCCAAGATATAAAACACTAGGATGACACCTCATTGTTATGTAAGCCTAATAGAGACAACCTTAATACCATTAGAATTATCTCATTGAGCACTATGCGTTCGACTAGGTTTTGAGGTGAAATTACTAAGTTTAATTTTCAAGATTTTAAAGGACTAAAACAACCTATTTCACCAAATTAACCTTTATAAGTTAATGTATGGGCAACAGAGGGACTTCAAAGTGACTTAAGTTTCCTTAAAAATAATAAGAAAAATTGGAAAATGAAATAGGAATTATCAAGCTCAAGTCAATTGGCTTTAAGGAGAAGGTTAACATGGTAGGACATCATGAAATTATCTAATGAGTGTGAATTTCCTATCAACCCCTTGGTAAGATCTTTTACTTACTAGGTAGAGGAGATCTTTGATTAGCTTAACTTCCTTGTGTTCATCAATAATTTGGATAAGGATATGAAATATCAAGTTGTTAATGTTTGGGTGTTCTAGGGGTGCTAGAACTTGATAACAAAGGAATATTTTAAAGACTTGGTTATAGTTACTACCCTTGTGAAAGGACACAATGGTTTCCTTACACAATTGTGAAAAAATCTTATATTATTAAAAATGGGTAAGAGTTACCTTGACCAATGTTACTCTTGTCTCATCAAAGTTTCCAATAGTTCATGAACTTTATTAATATGTGGTCAAGACTCTTCAAACTCTAGCCATGCATATCCATGGAAATCACCAGGAAAGAATCTTCTTGGTTGTATGTTTCATCTTGGACATGATGCATATCTCATGATGGTTTGTGATTCTCCCTAGATCATGGCTAATGATTCATCATTAGATTTGAACTTTGATTGAATCTTAATTCTAATTAGCCCTTGGGTCATAGTTTCCTTTGATATTAATTATGACATGTTGTTCTTGGATGTCAAGAAAAACGTCAAATACACATAACATTTGATCTTATATAGAAAAAATGCAATAGTAAAAATGTAAAGAAAGCTTTACTAATATGGAAATAGTGTATCCGGGCCATGCTCTAAGGATTTTTTTAGGGTTTTTTTCCTTCAACATCTATCCCTTAGAAGTAATCCAGATCTACCACCATAGTTAGGCATAAGCTTGGCCAGAAGGGATGGCCAATCATCCATTACTTACCTTTATTGGCTCTACAACTCCATGCTAGCACAATCTTAAGTCAAACCTAAGTATAAATACCTTAGGTCAAACCTCAAAAGATTACCTTAAGAGACATGTCCATTATTACAATGTGCCTTTTTAGGTCATATTACAACTTGCTCTTGTGGGTCTTATTACAATAATTACATCATTTATTATGAAGAGACACCATCATTATTATAGAATGACAACATTTGGAAATGCGGACATGACATCTCTAGAATTTCCCAATGAGGGATTCTAAATTACCTCTAACTTCTTCAATGAATGCTAAAATTTTAGCTTCTTCTATCGATACAAAAATTTTTATTGATTCTAAGAATAAAAATTTACAAGCTAAAAAGAAAAAAATTTATTATACCTTCTAGTAATGTTGATGCAACGAACACACTTAATTTTTTTCTCTCTAATGATGTAGACCATTAATTGTTAGCAAATCTTACATACAATATGTATTCATTCAAATTTTAGGTTATCTATCTTGTAATCAAAGTTTCACTTCACAATTAAATGATGTGAGAAAAAACATGACATTTAAGTCATTCATGTTAGGTATTATTCTTTTTTTTTTTACTTGTTGAGATAAAAAATGCTTTGATGGTTCAATGTACCCTAGATATAGGGTCTTTTATACATAAGCATATGATATTGATCATTCATAAGTAAAATCCAAATTTGGATGTACAATCTAAAGAGTAGTGTAAAATTTCACATTTTATCAAGCTATTTAATCATCTATTAATTTTTCATAAACTTGAGTAGAAAATTATTAGTCTTCTTAGTCCTATTAAGTATATAGAATCTGTTTTCACATCATTTTATTTTCAAAAATTTTTTCTTATTGAAATAAATGCTCTTAATCATAAAAAGGAATTAATGCTGAAAGCTGGTAGAAAGACTTATATTCAAATAATTACATATTATAATCTTCCTATTTCTTGCAATTTTTGTCATTGTATTAGGAATTTAGGTTCTCATGACAAGAGTAACAAAGTCCAACCAATGAAATATTCATAAGTTCCAAAACTAAATAAACTAAACAAGAACTTATATAATAATGGTTATAACACACTAGAAAGACTGGAACACATATTGGCCCACAAACTATGATACAATCATACTATGTAATGATGAACATAATAAATAAGATAAAAAGTTAATTATATCATGATAAAATCAAACCATGTATATAGACATTGACAATTATAGAGTTAGATGGTTGAAATATACATAATGAAGTATAATGAAGAATATACAAAGATACAAATCTACATGCCTAATAGAAAAAAACATCAAAGACCAAAGTAAATAACCACAAGTAATAAAACTAATATTTATGGTCTCTATACCAAACTATTGAAGTGTGTTGAATGTGTGTATGTAGAACTATCTTATGACTTCCCTTTAATAGATTAAAACCAAGAAAAAAATCTCATTTGATAGTCATATTTCTTAATAACTAATCACTAATAACCTTATTGGTCTCTTGATGTAAAAAATTATGGTTATATATCTGGATATTTATACCACATGTTAAGGTTAATATTGATACTCAAATCCTTAACACTTCTTCTCAAACTCCATGTGGTAAATGTTTTTAACAAGAAGACTAAAACTTCACTTTTATATAACAACTTTTCTATTGTTATGAAATTTTCATTCAACTATTACTACTTGAACCAAACTTTAGGAAGGATTTTTCAATTATTAAACTTGCTTCTTCTTAAACATTGTATTTTATGTTTGAAAAAATCTATCAAGAATACCACAATTATAGGGAAGCCCAAACTATGCTAAGTGAGGTTCCTCTTCTATTTTTCATTTTTTATTTTGGAAATTGTGGTTATATTATAAGACTTATACAATTCTTCAAACCAATGAAGCTATTTATTAAAATCCTAAAACATATGTCTTAACAATTTTAATTCTCTATATATCCAACCTTCTTGGTTATATCTCCATGGTTATAATAGTTCCTCAAAAAATGAAGAAAATAGGGAACTTTAGTAAGAAAAATTTGTAGTGGATATTTCTCTAAAGATATGAATAACACAAAAAAATTATGAATATAACATAATAGATATAGAGTATCAAAGCTAGAGAACTTCATAAGCCCTTACAAGTACTACCTACTAGAAATCATTTAATATTTTATATAAAAAGCTCATAATTTAAGAAATCATCATACTCACAAAGTTGAAAATCATCATTAACATTAAATTTTTCTATGACTTGGGAAGAAGGAAGCTAAGATACTTTCTTAATAACTATGAAAGATTGAGGAGAAGAGGAGGAAGATGATTTATAAGAAGAGAATGCAAAGACCATGGAATTTAAATTTAGGGTATTACCCACTCAAGTATAGTATGATCCATGATCAAAGGAGAGTCTAGAATTACCACATAGTTAGAAACTAAAGCATTAAGAAGCTTACTAACATACTCAGCCATTTGCATAATTTTCTATGATGGTTTTGCTTACCAAAGTAGTTGATGAGCCTTTTTTCAGCTTCTAAATTCTTCAAGATCTCCTCCTCCTTTTGCAGCTTTCTCTTAGCTTTGACCTCCATATCAAAATTTTGCATCATCAATGCATGTATCTATGATGAAAATTTATTTGCAAACTTTGGCTTATTCAAATTGATAGTAATGAAAGTTATCTTCTCTTGCAATTCCTTGTTCAACTTCTCTATCATCTACAACCATAGCATAATGATGCATGAATAGATCCATGACGCTACTCTCCAATGATAGATTTGAAGGATTTGACTATCTTTTTAAAACCATAAAAATTTTATTTATTTTTTGCTCTTCTTCTTCACCCATTCTTTGTTCTTTCAAGCCAAAAAATCATGGTGGTATACAAATTACTAATGGCTTAAGTAGCGCTTGTTCTTATAAGGGTTTAAATTACTACAAACTCTACATGAGAGATAACAAATATGCACAAAGAAAGAACAAAAGTATGAGAGCAGTGTTATTTATTGGAATGATAACATCACCTTATCTAATGCTTTAGTTTATTCTTAAAGATATTAAACTAGTTGATTTCTATTGCCAACCATATTTTTGGATGTAGTAGACTAAGAGCTCTTCACATGGTGTTTATCTTCTTATTCCATATAATCATACAAGCAAAGATAGCTAATGTCATACTACTCCACAATTTCTTTAGATAGGCTCATGCAAATCATGAGTTTGCTAACTTATTTGTCTTATTAAAGCTAACATTATCCTTTAACATATAGAGCAAATCAAGATAATTACTACCAATTTTGTCCACCATGATTAAGAAATAAAACCTCAAACACTTGAAAGACAACTTCAAAAACCTAAAGTTTACATTGAATTTATAAAAAAAAAAAACCCTCATGATCACTTCTAAGAATGAAATACACTACTTAATGATCAATCTTGGGTGATGGAAAGGTAGTAAATAGCAATAGCCCAAACATAAAAAAAAAAAAACTCCTTGGGAAGCTCCTCAAACTCCTCATTCAAGGATAACAATAATTTAGATACCATGGTATAATGCAAGGTTAGCACATTGTACATGGAACTTGCCTCTAAGGTCAAGCCCTTATCACATTGGCACTTTGACCAAGAATCCTTATCCCTTGAAACAACGTCCTTTCATTTCAATGTCATTTTTAATTGAATTAAAAAAAATCATACAATTAACTGACACAATGCTTCATCAACAAGGGGTGAATAATCAAAAAGTAGCATGCAACTACAAATTTATAAAACATTATCTAATTTTAGGTCAATAACACAAAGTTCAAGCAAAGGCTAAAAAAAATAGATGAACCAGACTAACCCATAATTATGCAAATATCCCTAACAATAAAAAATTCAATGCAATTAAATTGCATAAATAACTTACTAAGACTATGAAAAAGTTGGATTAGACAAACTCTAACTTCCACTAAGAATGTGTCCTAAGCTATGAAGTATATTGCCCTATAAATAAGACTTTAAACTACATGGTATAATAAATACCATGATTAACCTACAACCATAGGCATTTTAAATTTCACAATTGTAGTTCTTAATAGGGCAATTAATCAAACTATCTTACATTGATACCATATTAATAATTTCAGCCATTTAAACAAGAGTAACAAAGTCCAACTAATAAAATTTTCATAAGTTACAAAATTGAGTCAACCATGAGAATAGGAATTTATATAATCATAGTTATAATACACTAGAAAGAGTGAAAGACATATTCACCCATAAACTATGATATAGATATACTATGTAATGATGAATATAATAATAAGATAGAAATTTAAGTATGTTCTAACGATATCAAACTGTGTATATAGACATTGATGCTTGTAGAGTTAGATAGTTCAAAGACATAGAATAAAGTATAATAAAGAAAATATAAAGATAGAGATCTTCCTACATAACATAGACAAAAAACATCAAAGAGCATAGTAAACAACCATAGGTAATACAATTGGTGATTATGGTCTACATACCATACTACTGAAATGTTTTAAATATATATATATATATATATGCAGAACTATCTTGTAACTTTCCTTTAATACACTGAAACCAAGGAACACATCTTATTCAATAATCATTCTCTTAATAATCAATTACTAATAACCTAATTAATCTCTTAATGTAAATCGTTATGATTATACATCTAAATATTTAAACCACATATTAAGGTTAGTATTGATAATAAAATCCTTAACATCATGAAGAACCATTGTTTAATGTTTGTCCTTTTTTGCTCAGGAAAAAATGCTAAGCAAATGATATTATGTTTTATCATGTTTAAATCACCATGTCCAAAAAAATTATATACATTTTGATAACTCTATTAGTATAACACACCATGAAATTTGCAATAAAGATAGTGTTAAGCACTTAAGTTATACTTGAACAATTATACATACAAATAGAGATAGATGACATTTTACAATGTTCCTATGTTTCTATTGTGTTGTTTCATATATATGAATGAACTAGAATAAATATATATATAGGTTAAAAGGAACAACTATGTTGGTAGAACGAATAGACACAACAAGTGATTAAAATTAATTAAGAAATGCAAATAATAGAATTACTTATAACAAAATTTATAAGTATACAAACATTCATGGTATTACACAATATAGACCTTAATTAGCATGTTAAGCTTACTAAAATACATCAAATATTTAGCAAAAGAAACAAAAAAAATTGAAATTCAAGATGGAAAAAATAATCTAAATCTAAATAGATAAAAAATCAAGTTAATATCAATGACAAGAATGACCAAATAGCAATAAAGAAACCAAAGAAGATAAAAAATTCTGTGAATACTTTTACTTTTGCTACAAGAAGTATTAATCAATCTAAATAGATAGTGTGTAAGAAAAAATTTTCTTATGTAAAAGGCTATCTATCCAAAGATTACATTTTTCATTCATGATCGGGCTATAGAAAATGCTAAAAAGTCTAAATGTAAGGCCAATTTTGATAGATAATATGTGTTAGCATATGTTATTGAACCTTACTCTCCTACAAAAGTTGGTATTTCACCAAAGTTTTTGTTTGCTACATTAAATCCTTTTGCTTTTTAAGTTCATGTATAGATATTGATAATGATTTTGATGAGTCATGCTTAGTTGGTTGCGTTGACACGACCTCCTTGACTGAGCCTCATCGACGAGGCCCTATTGACATAGTGTTGGTTTTCTTGATTTTCGACTATAAATATGTGCTTGCAACCACATTTATTGCAAGTAGAAATTGTAGTTGCAACGAAGCCCTTGTAGTTTTTCCATTTTAAAGTTAGAATTTTTTGGTGAGTGCCTGCAATAAGAGTTATTGAGTGTACAAATCTTTATTTGAGTATTGTTGTACCTGACCATGACAATATGTGCAAAAATAAAGACGAGCTTTCTGATAAACCTTATAGCACTTTGGATAGATTAGCTATTTTATTTATGCATTTAATGTTCTTAATTATTTATTAAATGTTTTCTAGTTATTACATTAATGAAGCAATTAAGCTAGATAGATTACACACATAAGTACGATCACTTCGAGCATAACACATATTTGCTTGGTAATCCCAACAACATTATCACTTGGTACACCCTGTAGCATGGTGCTTGGTCACCCAATAGTGGATACATGGGTTAGGACGTGTACAGAAAGTGGGATCGAATGCTTATGTTAAGATTAGTTAAACGCTAGTTAATTAGTTAATTTAGTTCAGTTAATTAAATTTCTTTTATCCACATTTTGAGCACCAAACTATAAAACACAAAATGATAAAAATCATATGCCTCAATTACACTTAACCATACCAACGAATCTCACAAGTGTAATTGGGAAGACAATGATTAACCTTAGGGCTAGATTCACTTCCTCAAGGACTAGTGCACTAAAAATGATAAAGTCCATAGAATTTAACTAGATCATGCATGAACGCTTTGTGATTCATATGGTTGGGCATAGGGGTACATCACTACCCATCATTGGTGTCATTACTGAGGACTTTATTTGTGGAATGTGTGCTATTTAGGTCTAAGTGAATACCATTAATATTGTTCTACAAACCTCAAGGTCAATATCATTCCCACTATACATAAAATTATAAAAGCACACTAATAATTTTATTTTTTTTATTTTTTTTTGTTTTGTTTTGTTTTGCAAAATGTCTTCTTCTTCTCATAAGCACAAAGATACCAAACCACCGGTCCCACAAGAATGCAAGGTGGTATACACTCATCCAGATGAGTTTGTGTTGAACTTTACCTTCATCTTACATCAGGATGAATAGCTGCGATTGCATGATATGGAGGGCAACGTCATCTAGCCCCCCAATAGATCAATGCTTGGGATGTTATCTAAAACTCTCAAGAAGCTAGGCATAGTAGATCTTCATGAAGAATACATTGTGAATGGATATGACACTCAAAACTATTGTCCTAATGAAACACAACACAAATGAGATCAACGTCAAGAGAAACTCCATGAAGCTACAAAGGGGAAAATTATACTAATCCCTTATTCTTACCAAATCAAGATGATACTAAGGATCCTTCTACTAAAGGTTTTCAACATGAAGATTCTCCACCCCTTGATAATAGTGACAAGGATGTGAACTTGGACCTACGATCCACTATTCATAAATTAGGTTCAGGAAAAAGTGATAGTCAAGGTAGGGACTCAGCCAAGCATCACAATAGTAAGGGATCTAAGGATGGTGATCGTAATAAGCATAAGATTGGTGGCAGACACCACAGCAGCAGTGGTAGTCTACCTTCCTCTTCATCCTCTTCATCCAATTCTGAACATTCCTCTTCATCTGACGATTCATATGGAAGTTGTCATCGAAACAACTATGATGAAGGTGATCAGCAAAACAACAATGCCTATGAAGGCCACCAAGATTGAAGGGGTGGTCGAAACCATCATTGACATCATAGACTTAGCGATGATGATAAACCTATATTAGTAACTCAAAGTACGCTCAACATTGTGAAGGCAGTGAGAATCCCAACCAAGCATATGAAGGATAGTTGGATCAAGCACCTAGACATGAATAATATCCCAAGATTTAAAGGGGGATATAAATCTGATCCACAAACAAATCTACAAGCTTTTCAAGATGCTTATGCCTTATAGAACATAGAGAATGAATGGCAGAAACTCAAGCTTTTCCCAAGAACACTCATTAAGGAAGCTAAAAGTTGGTACCAATCCTTCGAGCTGGAATCTATCCACAAATGGAGTACGATGTTAGAACTATTCAATGACAAATATCAAACATACTCCAAAGTGTCTAATCTGAGAAGGAAAATCCAAGGCTGGAAACAAGGAGCACATGAACCATTAGATGTCACCATGGGTCAATACTATTCACTCCTACATCAATGCCCTAGCCATGGTTATTCTTAAAGGAAACAACTTTGCCACATCATAGATGGGCTTAAAGTAGAAACTAGAAGAACCCTTGGGGAGTATGCCCAAGGAAGGTTGTCTAAAATGAGAGCTCATTAGATCCAAAGGCTAATTGAGCAAGTAGCAAAGGAAGAAGGTGAGCTATGAAAAAGGGAAAGTGTTGAAGAGTATAACAGGAACCCATCCATCAAAAAATGAGAGGTCCAATTTTGTAATGAGGAGGAGTCACCTCTTGATGAAGTGGTGAACAGAAAAACCTTGCCCATCCAAAAAAAAATTTCTGATATTTCAGCTAAGTTTGAAAAATTATGGGACTCTTTGGATAAAAAATTTTAAATTTCTTTGAAGATTGCTAAATAATCTAAAGAGCAAAATAGTGATCATAATCACAGGAGGTGAAAAGAAGCTGAACATGCCTACCAAAGAGGTAAGGGCAAAGCTACTCTAATAGAGAAAGTTGTGAAGTCTAAATCTGAAGATAAAACTAAATGTGACATCAATCAATACAAATGTTCAAAGGGATGTTACCCTATGGTGTCACACTTACAAGAGTCTAAAGTGTATGCATTGAATCCTTACCTAGCACCTAGGCAAGCTCTAAGACGATTGCCTTATCCTCAAGGTAGTCCAAGATAGTTCCACCAGCAACAACAAGCTTACTATCCAAGTGAAACTCCTTCACAATCGTATCAACAATATCAACAGTGGTACCATTCACAATCATGAAGAATGCCACCACCAAGGTAGAAATACCCTTATAAGCAACCAAATCCATATAGGTACTATGTTCAACAGCCTATCTCCCCTAGGAGTTTTGCAAGTCATCCATCATTCCAGCATCACTATTACCCTCCAGAGTATCACTGAACACATTCACCATCTACTCAAAGGAAAACCCCATATCCATATCCATACCATCCTCCACATCCCTCTCCACATACACCTCCACCTTCAACCCAATTACCTCCTACTCCATCCATGCAAGGTGAGATTCCTCCACAGCCACAATAGCAAAATGCTACAAGGGTTATACACTCATAGATGATTTTTTAATTGAATGATCTAAATAATTGATCACAAAAAATACCTTTCTTCCAACCCAACAATTCTCTCCAGCCCTCACAACCTACTCCGACTGATCATCTTGCATCTCTAGCACCCTCATCCTCTACATTAAATACCTTTGAGTGCCCTTCAAACCAAGTGTCGCCTAGGATCCACACTATAATGCTAACTTATGCTATTTTTGACTGGATCAAGGTTAGAAATCTTCCTACAAAAATATTTGATCCTAGAAGTCCACTCATTTATTACAAATCACTAAACATGAGCCTTGCAAAGCTATCCTTGACTTTGGTTCTAAGTTAATCTCATCTCTCATGACATGTAAGTTAAGAAGAGCAACATTCATCTAGAATTAGCAAATCAGTTAATTACTATCCCTCTAGGACTAGTAGAGGACATCATAACCACAATTTTTTGGTGGTCCTATCCTACTGATTTTCTAGTGATCAAGGTGGACAACTACAAAAGTGACTTCCCCATCATTATGGGAAGAGCTTGGTTAAGAATGGTTGATGCAAGAATGGGTATAAGGGACCTATCCTTAGAAATATCCAAGGAAAATGAGCTAGGAAAAATTGAGAAGAATCATATTCCATGCATCATGTACAGTGATAACGGGTGCAATTGCGTTTAAAAGATTTGGTCAATCAAGAGTACCTGCATTAAAGCATGTACTCAGTGTGCACCTAATGGCTGATAGCTTATTCAGATAGTAGCACAATATGCATGGAGCTAACTAAGAGCCTAATATGTGCATATGTTAAAAGCATGAACAAAATTAAACAAGTTCATTTCCAACTCTCTGATGAAGATGATGATGACTATTGGGGAGAGTTGGAAATTCCTGATCACTTCAAGTAGGAGCCCTTAGAACTAAAAACTTTACCAGTTGAAATGAAGTACACATTTTTATAGAATGGTAAACTAGTCATAATTAATGCCAAACTTGCTCCTAAACAAAAAGAAAAGTTGTTGAAGGTGGTAAATAAATGGTCAACAGCCTTTGCTTAGTCATATCTAGAGCTAACAGAAATTGATCCAAGGATATGCCAATATCGCATCTACATCGATGAAGCCTAGAAGGTAGCCATAGACGTGGTTGAACCCCAAATTAAAGCAAATTATCAAGGAGGAAATAGAGCAACTCCTCAAGGTAGGGTTCATCTATCCAATTTCAGATAGTGAGTAGGTTATCCCACTCATAATTATACCAAATAAGGATGGCAAATGGCAAGTCTACATTAACTTTAGGTTATTGAATATGGAAACATTTAAAGATCACTTTCTTTTCCATTTGTAGATCAAGTGTTAGACACCATATTTAGGAATTGTTATTATAGCTTCTTGGATAGTTATAGTGGCTATAACCAAATCCAAATTGCACCCGAAGATCAGGCCAAGACAACATTCACAAGTCCCTATTGAACTTTTGCATATTGTAAGATGTCATTTGGTCTATGCAATGCCCCTACAACATTTCAACACTTGGTCCTTAGTATCTTTCAATAGCAAATCAATAGTGGTGTTGAAGTCTTCATGAATGAATTTTCCGCCTATGGAGCTACCTTTGAGCAAGCATTGGACTGACTTGAGTAAGTACTGAAGAGATGTATAGAGACAAACCTACGGCTCAACTAGCAAAACAGCCATCTCATGGTCTAAGAAGGCATTGTGCTAGGGCACAAAATTTTGAAAAAAGGGATTAAGGTAGACCCAAAAAAGGTAAGGGTCATCCAAGGAATAACACGTTAACCAAAGATTGTAAAAGATGTTCAGTCATTTCTTGGACACACTGGCTACTAGTAGCAATTCATAGAGAATTTCTCTAAGATTGCAAAGCCATTGGTAGAGCTTACAAAGAAAGATGCACCTTTCATCTAAACCATGGAATGTGAACATTCATTCCAATAGTTAAAAGAGAAACTCGTAGAAACACGAATCCTATGAGCACCAAACTAGTCCAGACCCTTCCATA
This sequence comes from Gnetum montanum, assembly GCA_015680685.1. Classification (NCBI taxonomy): domain Eukaryota; kingdom Viridiplantae; phylum Streptophyta; class Gnetopsida; order Gnetales; family Gnetaceae; genus Gnetum; species Gnetum montanum. The sequence continues at coordinate 538,491 of MNCI01002011.1, read as the reverse complement.
TCATGATAGATGCATCTAACTATGCTTTGGGAGTAGTGCTCACGTAAATGGATAATAAGAAACACCCATACTATATGCACTACACAAGCTGAAGAATTGTCAGAGCACAGTTAAATTACACCACCATGAAGAAAGAACTAATGGTAGTGGTGTACACTATAGAAAAGTTTAGATACTATGTGCTTGGTTACAAAGTATTTGTGCATACGAACCATAGTGTAATCTGCTTCTTCATGAACAAGCTAACAATGAGCTCTCGTGTTATACGATAGCTAGTGATCTTGCAAGAATTCAATCTCACTTTGATATATCGAAAAGAAACTAAGAATGTGGTCACTGAACACCTTTCCTACTTAAGATGGGATAATAAAAAGGAAGAGATCCCACTCTTTGATCAATTTCCAAATGAAGTCCTCTTTACAGGAGCAATAAGTGAACAAACACCTAAAAAATAATATGGTATAATGGCATGCTCACATATCTTCTCACTCAAGAGATGCCACAAGACTTGGATTTTAGGAAGAAGCAACAATTCCTTCATTGGGTCAAATACTTTATAGAAATCAACAAACACCTCTACAGGGTGTGTGCCGATGGCCTGATTCATTGATGTATCCCTAATGAAGATCAACTGTGCATTCTCCAAGATGCTCATGAAGGACCTTGAAAAGGCCATTATGCAAGGAGATGCATGGCCATAGAAATCCTAATGGAAAGATACTATTGACCTACAATCTTTAAGGACATCCACCAGTTTATCAAGTCTTGTGAACATTATAATTGAGAGGAGGGGATGACTACTCACATGGAAGATCCTCAATAATGGATTCAACCACTGGAACCTTTCAACATATGGGGTATTAACTTCATGGATCCCATCACACCCATGTCCAACAAAAAGGCATATATTATAGTAGTAATTGACTACTAGATAAAATGGGTAGAAGTAATAACCATTACTGATTGTACATCATCCATTACTGCCAAATTTATACAACAAAATATCATGAATAGGTTTGGAGTGCCACGTTCACTAATTTCTGATAATGGAACTTATTTCACAGATTCCACCTTTAGAAAGTTGATGCAATGCTTGGGGGTAGAACATAAATTAACAACACCTTACCACCCCCAAGCCAATGATCAAGCAGAGGTAACCAACCAAGAGATCACAAAAATACTAACACAAACCATTAGCAAATATGGGAAGGATTGGAGTACAAAGCTTAACAATGCTCTCTAGGCATATCATTCAACTTGGAAACTTCTTATTAGCTATTCTCCCTACAAGTTAGTGTACAGAAAACTTCCAATGCTCTTAATTCAATCCAAGCTTCGTACACTCTTAACAACCTGTGAACTAAATCATGACCTAAGTCTAGCATAGAAAGAAAGAGTGATCAACCTAAACATGCTAAATGAAAACCAATTAGTGGTCCTATCCTTAAATGATCTAAACAAGGCATTCAGCAAGCAATGTCATGACCTTAGAATTAGGAAAGTAAAACTTCAACCAAGAGATAAGGTTCTCTATTGGAACCCCACACATGTAACCCAAAAGACAAAATTCCAAACATTGTGGGAGGGATCTTATATAATTAATCAAACCTTTCCCTCTGAAGCCATGATAATTTACAAACCTAACAACCCAAATAAAAAGTAGTTGGTCAATATTCAACAAGTAAAGCCTTTCCTAGAACCAAGATAGGCCGGTGTAACTACTGCCTCAACGAATGGACAACCACATTCTTTTTTTTAGATCTACTCCTTCCAACTCAGTCATGGGGAAAATGTTCATCTATGCTAATCATCAAATTGGCTTCTCAGTTTTTCTACTTTTTGTTTTTCACGTTTTTAATTTTTACAAATTCTTGATTTTTCTAATTTTTCTAATTTTACACCATCTTTAGTACCTTTTAACCTTTTTGATTATTTTACATTTTCTTATATATTTTGCTTTGTTTGGTTTGATTCAAGTATGGTATTTCTTAATTTTTTCTAATAAATTTGCTTTATTGCCATAGGACACAATGCTACTATTATTGTTACTAATGATGATTTGTGCTTAATGTGTGATTGTTGATGTCTAATTTCTATTTTTGAATTTTGATGTTTGATGGCTTTGACATGGTTTATTTTTCATGGAACAGGTAGTGAGTCCACGTCATCTACCCATCCAATGAACTCTATGGTTTTCCTTATTCTAGGAATCTAAGGTTCCTTCCATTAAAGAAAATTTTAATCAATCAATGACCTTGGTAGTTCCAGAATTAGGAAGGATTCAAAGGTTTGTAAAGGGTGTGACTTCAAGGGGACTCATTACTCTTTGTACTCTTCTACTTGCTTGAGTGCTTGAGTGTTTTTCATGAACTTCTTGTTGTTCCACACCAACCACTAATAGGAAGTCAAATAACATTGTTACATGGTGTGGCTTGCATTCAAAAAAAATGGGAATTCAAATCATACCCCTTCAACATGAATAAGTCCTTGCATGGTGTGGTTTCCATTATAACAAAAAACAATGGGAATTCAAAGCACACCCCTTGAACAAATAAACTGGCTACAAGCACTGGTTATGAAACTTGAATGACATGCACCTATGCCTGAAGGTCCCCTCTAACTAAAGCCCTCCCTCTAACTTCCTACTTCTCTTTTCTTCTCCTTATGGAATGGTGGTTGTTTTGTGAAAGCATTCTTGTGTCTCAAGTGGGTGGATCAGTCTTACAGTGGTGATGCGAAGTCACTTAAAGTAGGTGGTTTTGGTCTGGACTGAGGATGGAACTTCTCAGGTCATATTAAACACAAATTCCACAAGGGACTTTTTATAACCTCAATTTGGAACTCCATTCCACCTTCTCTATCATCCATCCATGCTACCATAACTCACCTCACTACAAGGTTCTATGTTATGCCATATGTCTTGGTCTAATGTGTTGGAATACTTAAGTAGATTTTTTTAGGTTCGTCCTTAACTTTTCATGATCATTAATTGATTGTGGGGCCCACAGAATCTTTAGTTGAGGTTATGCAAGGGCAAAAAGGGCATTATCTTGCTATGGGGAGGATCCACTTGCATAGCTTTTGGCTTGATTTGTTAAGGTTCCTTACCTTTGACATCACTACAATCCTATCTTTCACATATTCCATTGAGTATATTGCTTAGTGCTCCTTAATCTTTCATTTCATTCATCCACTAAATCAAATTTTCTCCATTTTTCTAAATTTATGAACTTCAACACCCTCTTCTCATGTTTTCATATTGTTCTTGGTCCTATAAGCTTTCATTTGATCCCAATTTCATCCAAAAAATCCTTGTATTTTGAAAGCTTGAACAAAGTCAACAAAATTCAATGATGATCAATAGCTACGTTGATGAGGCCTCATCAACACAGCTAACCAAGTCAATGAGGCCTCATCAATGCAGTACATATAGCCTATATATACAACCTCACACTTAGGAAGTTTTTGCAATTTTTCAATGCCCAAAACATTTCAAAGCTCATAACTTCCCAACAGTTTGTCCAAATCACTCCATTTTTCAACCTTGCACTTATCAAAGGTAAGATCTTTATTGTGGGAGCCACAAACCTTAAGGCTTCAAATGAAAATTCATTGAAATTTTTTAGAAATTTTTCTAAGTCCCCAAAGGGTTAATAACCTTAAAAACATATAAACATCAACTTTTTCGATAGTTAACCCTTCCAACAACCTTCGAGATGATTTATTAATGATAATACATAAATAAATGATAATTAGATAAATTAAATCAACCATAATCACAACTTAGCCAAGTGTAACTATCCTTAAGAGAAAAGATATCCCAATTATTCTAAGGTTACACAATGACTGCTAATCTATCATCCCATTGTGATTACAGATGGCACCAAAACAAAAATGTCCATAGGAAGGAGAACCCTCGCAACCATGGAAGAAGTAGCCTAGAGCTAGAAGGGGCCAACAAGAATAGGGCCAAGAATTACCAAAAGCAACCCATGCAATAGGACCTCTTCTTGAGGAGCCTGAAGTGGAATCTATCTAATAGATTTCAAAAGAAGAAGTGCTAACAAAACAATCCCAAGAGGAGAAGTGCTTGGACCTACACCCAAGCTTAAGGTCACTTTGACTTAAGCCTACCTAGACACTATCAAGTCCCAAGAAACCCAAAGATTAGTTATTTAAGAGATCAACTTTGGGCAATTTTTGGAGAAATCTCCAAAGGATGTTAACACACAACTAAAAACCTCTCCTATGTGGCCAGTAATTATGTCCAATGAGGAATGGTACATGGGAGAGACATATCTCTTTTGGAGTAGCTGAAGGTTGGGGTCCATTATCAAAATCAAGGACATTCAAGTGTCCTACTTGGTAGAAGTAATTGCACAAGCACTTGGATTACCTAATACCAGAACATAGTTGGCTGAATTGTCCATTAAAGGCAATCCTGAGGCCAAGAGGGAGTGGACCTTGCGATGCTACAGGGTTGACCATAAGAAGTATGGTGCACTCACACCGGTGGAACAAATTTACTTTAAAATTGCAGCCTATCACCTCAATCCAATGGTGAGGCCAAGTAAGGTAACTGCCTTCTTTGCCCGAGCATGTGCTGCTCTAAGTGGGAAATTTTCTGTTAACCTTCCACAACTAATCTACTTAGAGATTGAGAAGCACTTCAAGGAGAATGAGCATGGAAGGAAGACCCTACCCTTTTTGTGCCTCATCCAAAAACTTTGCAAAAGGGTAGGCATTTTTCACTATTCTAATGATACCTTCAAGCACGTTCCTTTGGCCTCATGATTAGAGATCATGAAATATAAAACACCAACAACAACTTAAGAAGAGGAAGAGCCACCACCACCACCCACTTAGGAAATAATACCGAAGGCCCGCGTAGCCATTGAGCATCTAAGCAAAATCTGAGAATAGCTCTTAAGTGAACAAGAGCAATGAGTAGGAATGAATGGGGTAGATCCATTTTTATACCAACCTACGATGAGTCATCTTAATGAGGTGGCTTGAATAGTTAGTTAGATGGAGAGGGTTGGTCCAATCTTCTCTACCCAATGAATGCAGCTACCTATGAGGTCAAATCAAGAGGTGATGGTGTCGTTATCGCAACATCATTTATTCATAGAAATCTCTTGGAATGCCGCCACTTTCTCAATGCGGTTGGAGGAAGGCAAAGGGGCAACTATCTTGGTGATGCAACACAAAGGGTAGGAAACAACAGCTAAAGTGGTCGCTGACCATGTAGCTAAAGCATTAAATGCACCCACGGTGTCTATACTAGACGTATCTACACTTCAAGATGTGTAGACATCTGTAGGCATGGTTAGTGGAAAGTTAGACGTAGCCCAACATGAAAAGTTGCTGGAAGGATTGGTAGGAATGGGGCAAATGACTCCAGACATCTTTGATCTTCTAGAGAACATCACTACAACTCAGTTGGAGCTACTAAATGCAAGGGAAAAATGCATTATCCTAGAGGAACAACTTGAAATGGCCAAAGAAACAAACCAACACTTGGCCACGAAGGTTGTCAAACTTTGTGCCCCACTTGTGGATCCTGTGATTCTTAGCCCAACAATAACAAGAGATGAAACTTTTAAACAACTTAAAGAATGATTCCAGAAGGCTGAGGAGGAGGCTGCTATGGCTATCTTTAACTAGTCCATAGACAAAGCAGAAATGCACTCAATCTAGAAGGACTTGGAATAGATGCGTCAGGAGAATAAAACTTTGCCTACGAAATTTCCTGCGTCAGGAGAATCATTGCCTACGAAATGTTGATGCCCAGAAGGATCAAATGTAGGAATTTATTCATCAACAAAAGAAGTAGCTTATCAGGGTAAACATTGAACTAAGGATATTGGCCATAGAAAATCGCAATTTCTCAATGGAGGAAGTATGTGCCTTGTGCTAAAAATTTGCCATCAAAATCACCACCTAGAAAAATGAGGCCCTCAAATTCAAGAAAGTGAAGAATCACTACAGGGACTAGGTTGGTCTGTAAAAGGAAGTGAATGAAAAATAAATTGAGATGAGAAAGGAAAAACTGAATGAAGCCCTCTAGCAACTCCAACAAGGAAGAGAGATGTGGCAATCCATCATTGATGGGATCGATGCCTACAACAAAGTGGAGATCTGCTTAAAGGAGTTGCAAATCAAGGAGATGATAGAGTACATGGAGTTGGCCAATTTCTAGTATGCAAACTTGGCAATGCTGACTGCCAGACAGCCACAATCAAAGTTAGAAGAACAAGTGGCTAACTTGTATCTGTTATACAAGGAAAAGTTCAAGCATCACAAAGATGCTAAGCAAAAGCATGAGACTACAAACACTGAACTCAAAGTTCTTAGAGCCTGATTTAGAGACCAATCATCAATCGCTAAGAACCTGGCTAAACAGATGAATGACTACCAGGAGTTAAAAGACACACTTAGGATGTTCAACATTGAATGCAAACAATTCGCTACCTAGTTTATTAATGTGAAGGAGTTATTTCTAGCAATTCTATGTCCTTGGGATGTGCTCGTTCTGACCCACATTAGGAAAGCTACGTGGACAATGCTTGATCCCTATAGTAAGAAGAAGAAAATGAAAGCACTGTTGGATGCTTTCCACCTCTTGCCTAAAGTCACAATAATAGCAGGATAGTCACAGCCACCTCAACCACCCATGTGTGAAGCCGATGAAGGTCCCTCAGAGTCTTAAGAACCACCACCACCTGGGATTGTTTGATCTTCTCCAACAACTTCACAACATCAAGGAACATGTTGTCCAATTTTGAAGAGCTATGTCATGGTGTTCGATTTTGTGTCTCAAACACCTTCATTTTTTGTAATGTGTTAATCCATACACTTGGGCACTCCATTGTTTGTCAAGTTAGTCAATTTGTTTTGTTTAAAGAAAAGTTAGTCAATAATCCCATGCCTTCCCAATTTTGTAAAAGAACTCGAGGACAAGTTTTCATTCAGTCGTGGGAATATGATGAGTCGTGTTCAGTTGGCTGCATCGACAAGGCCTCATCAATGTGGCCTTGTCAACTGGGCCTTGTCGACGAGGCCCCATCGACGCAGTGTTGGTTTTCTTGATTTTCGACTATAAATACATGCTTGCAGCTGTGTTTATGACAAGTAGAGATTGTAGTTGCAGTGAAGCTTTTGCAGTTTTTCTATTTGAAAGTTAGAATTTTTCCTTGAGTGCCCATAGCAGGAGTCATTGAGTGTATGGATCTTTATTCGAGCATTGTTGTTCCTAAGCAAGACAATGTGTGCGATAATAAAGATGAGCTTTCTAATAAACCTTGCAACACTTTGGATAGATTAGCTATTTTATTTATGCATTTAATTTTCTTAATTATTTATTAAATATTTTCTATTTGTTATTAAATATTTTCCAGTTATTACATTAATGAAGCAATTAAGCCAGATAGATTACACACATAAGTACGACCGCTTTGAGCGTAACACGTATTTGCTTTGTAATCCCAGCAGTGTTATTGCTTGGTATGCCCAATAGCATAGTACTTGGTCGCCCAACAATGGATATGTGGGTTTAGGATGTGTACAAAAAGTGGGATTGGATGCTTATGTTAGGATTAGTTAAATGCTAGTTAATTAGTTAATTTAGTTTAGTTAATTAACTTCCTTTTATCCACATTTTGAGCACCAAACTATAAAACACAAAATAATAAAAATCGGATGCCTCAATTACACTTAACCATACCAACAAATGTCACAAGTGTAATTGGGAAGACAATGATTGACCTTAGGGCTAGATTCACTTCCTAAAGGACTAGTGCACTGAAAACAATAAAGTCTATAGAATTCAACCAGATTGCACATGAACCCTTTGTGATTCATATGTTTGAGCATAGGGGTACCTCGCCATCCATCAGATGTAAATGTTGTTAGAACTAGAATGATCCTCCTTACCAACAATTAATTTTTCTCTCTTGATTTTTAAAAGCATTTATTATAAGGTTGTATACTTGAGAAGACATTCTTAAAATTGCAAAGTTATTCCTTTAAATATTATTTTTGGTGCTTTCTACTTAGTGATTAAGTATTTGATATACTTTGAATTTTTTTATTGCTAATTATTGCTATTATTTTGAGATTCAACATTCCCCTCTACTCATCTTGACTATATGTACCCCCACCCCATAGACATATAGACAACATGAACTCTTCATAGAATTTAAGTAGAACTTTGATAACTTAGCGTTACCTATTGGAATTGAACCCATAACATGGAGTTCTTAAATCTAGAGTCTTACCACCAAAGTAACACCTTATTGTTATACTAGAGGAGCACTATAGAGAGGAAAGACCAATGATAATTGGAATACCTTTTCAAGTTTTCATCCTTACTACCAATCTTAAAATTAGACCTGTTAGAAGCTTCTTAAATAAGTTTCCACTTCTTGTTAATAAAAAGGAAAAACAAAATAAAGAAACAATTATAGTAGGCCACAAACATGTACCTTTGTTGTAGTTTAGGGTTGTGCTACCCTTCCAAATTTCATGCCTACCCAAGGAAAACCCTATATATATATATATTCATTTTAAATAACAAGCATTTTTAATTTTCCTTCCCCTATCATAGTCAAGTTGGTTTCCACACCCCAATTATAACCCCAAACATACGTCACCTTACCACTCACGGCTCGTTGTTGATTAGGCGACATTTCTTAGCTACGCGGTTGCCTTGTTTCTTCGTCAATGTAGCTCGTCTTCGTAGTGGACCCGCCATATATTTTCCAAGTTTGAAAGTCAGATGAACCTTCTCTCATATTTGCCGGTCCATCCATTTATATACCAATATGTGGTTTATCCACACACAAAGCATGCCTAATTAAATATAAAATAATAATATATTATTCCAGAAGCTTCCCAGAACCTTTAAAAATGCCAGGTCAGCTTCGAAGATTATTTGCCAGATCACTAAGCGGGCTGTCATTGGTTGGTTTCGTTCCTCCTGCCACGTTGCCCAATCCTGGCTTAGCAAAGGGGCCATGAAATTTCTGGTGGTTTTTGCTAAATATAAGGCTTCCTCATCACCTCCTCCTTCACTTCTGTTTCCTTCATATTCAATTCCACAACATTTCTTCTTCGTTCGTTACAATCTGTGTGACTAGCCAGGGTTTCAGCGGCCCCAATATCGCAATGGTGAAGTTGCAGGAGATTTTGTTGCTTTTTCTGTTATTTCTGTCCACACCGTTCATCTCCAACGCACAGCCTGGGACGCTTCAAGTCATTTCGGTACGCCTGTTTTCTTTTTTCTTTTTAAGTTTAATTGCCAGTTTTTGTGTCTTTAATTTCATATTACGATTCTGTTGAATGAATCGATCTGCAAGGTTTTTTCTTTCTGCGATTTCTGTAATTGAGCGATGCGTTGGACAATCATTACTTGAAATCCAATCCATGTTTCCAATTGAATGTGTTAGGAAATAATCCAATCCACGTTTGGTTTGGCAGAAAAAAAATTTGTGTTAATATACGATTTTCCTGGATCGCGTTCCCAGCGATTCAAACATTGTTTGATTCACAAATCAAAATTAAAACAGTCTAATTGCAGTGTTTGCGATTGATATTTGGTTTTCTGGCTCGTTTTAATTGTATGCAATTTGTAATTATGCAAATGTGTTTGAAATTCATTTTAGCCTAAATCCTGTTACCAAGCTTGCTTTAAGTGGAACGATTGGCAATATCGTTTATGCAACAACAGGGAAATACCTGTTTTTGTGCCCGTCATGTGCTTTTGCTTTTCTTTATTTGCTTGTAAAGCTGCGTCTATGTCATTTCATATTGCCATATAAAAATTGATCAGATTATTTCCTTTTTCAGATCTGTTGATTCTCTACCAATATTGATTTCGAAACATTGCGAAAACCAAATATATATGCTTTGCACTTATGAGATTTTTTCACCGTTTTTCGTTTTCGTACTGCTTCTCGACAACTTTTGTCTTCGTAACTTCTATGAAATTTTTGATTTGAAGATATGGTTTACATTGTGGAATGCATATGCAGTCTGATGATTGGGAACGTTTGTAAATTATAAGTTCTTTTCTCTTCTATCTTTAAACATTTTGTAAGAATTCTTCAAAGAAATTATTCTGAGAACCGGCGTTTATTCTGTTATTCAGGACATAACTGATTCGATAGCCCAGAAGTTAGGGTGGAAGCCTGATGATGTTAGGGTCTCAAGGATAAAATTTCCAGATGTCTTGATTGGTCAGACAACACTTTATGAGTTTGATCTTGAAATTGGCAATGTTGTGTTTCCACTTAAGTTGTCCGAGGAAATTACTTCTTGGCAGCCTATGAAAGATGTCTCCTCCAGTGAGGATGTCAAGGGTGGTGATGGACTTGATGAAAGTAGCTTGGCCAAACAAAACGATCATTTCAATCCTGTTTTGGCTCCCTTTCAGTTGGCAGGTCCATTGGAGTTGTGGATACAGGATGCTGACAACATGCGCCTTTCTGTACCTGTAAGAACTATGCATGATTGAATAAATTAAATATTTCCTTGCTTCAGTATTTATCTGATCCAACTTTTGTAAGTTTGTAGGTCCCCAGAGTTATTGTAATATTTATTAGATGCTTCAGTCAAATATGCATGCTTATTATACACGTTTTCTTGGTTGTTCAGCATGATGTTGAAGCTGGGATATTGAAAAAGGTTGTTCTAGCCGATGGAGCTGTTGTGACAGTTAAAGGAGCCAAAGAATTGCATTTGAGGCAGCCTATCCGTTTACCTTTACCTTTAAGCAACAGTGAAGATGACAGTAACTTGGCTTCAAGTTTGATTGCTCTTGCGTCAAAGTTAAGAGATGTGTCCCAAAACTCTGCAAAGCCCCTATCTCTTAGAATCGTTGGTCCGAGTTCACTTGTTGCATCAACTGTGAGTGACATAAATTCAGCATCAAAAAGATTGAAAGTGAAGAGGCTAGCACCAGGATCTGTTGAGTTAGTGTCTCGTCAAGTTGAAACCTCTTCACCAATTTCTGTTGAACCTGTTGACAGTTATCTTCAGCAAGCATGGATGTGGCCAATACCGTCAGTTAATTCATCAAATGCAAGACTTAAAGGTTTTGAGAATCTTTTAAAAGCAACATTGGGTTCAAATGCAAAAAATGAAGAATCAATCAGACTCTTGAGAGCAAGAGCTGCTGCTGCTACATTCATTAAGCTAGAATTTGAGATTGAAAAGAAGCTTGCCAGTGAAGAATTTAGTTCAAATTTGTGGCCTGAGTGGAGAACCAAGCCTTCTGTGGCTCACTTTCATTTTGAGCTAGTAGCTAAACTTGAAGGAGATAAAATTACTCCTGTGAAGGTGCAGCAGGTTGTTCCTCTACAGACTGTGGAGACTCTATCAGAAAGCCTTCTCACAGGAAATGTCTCAATGTCAAAGATGGAGGTTCATCATCTTCCTCCAAGTCTTATGACTCTCTAATGTGAATATCACAGTGTCTCTGCTATTTTCCCTGGTTAATTTTGGCACAACTATATATGTTTTTGAGATTTGAGATTATCAGGGGTAATTTTGATCTTGTACATCAAAACAAGAAGCTGAAACTGCACCTTAATTGCATTCATTATCTATGTGGTTTGGATTGGGCACCTACCTATATTGTAAAATTTCTTGTAGGGCAATCTACAATTTAAAGGATTGTATAATTGTATATAATGATTGCACCGGTAATTTTGGCCAGGAGGCCTAGCAAGGCCAAATAATATTCCATCTATATAACTTTCAGAGAGCCTATTGGTAATGTTAAATAATAGTGTATCCACAATACTCTAGTAGAGATTATAAGTAATGTCAAAAAAATAGTGTCCACAATGTGTGCAGAGAGATCATAAGGAAAGTTAAATAATATTTCATTCATAAAGCCAACATATTTGCTCAAGCCAATCCACAGCATGTGTGCAAAATAACAATCCAAAAGAATTCAGAAATACTTTACAGCATAAAATTTATTAGTTTTGGAATCAGCTATCTTTCTTAGTCATAATAGTCTAATCTAACCAAAATTGTTATGGAATGCATCAAATTTATTAAAATGACAAATTAGATAATTTTCTAAAATGCAAGTTAATTTTTGCAAAATTCTCTTAGCCGAATTATAAATATATATTATAAAATATATAACTAAACTAGTAAGTAATGAATTAAAAATGTATATTCTTACAAGGTACAATCTTAAAACAATGCATTTTTTTGTGATATATTCTTTCAAGGTACAATCTATGGTTTGAAGCATATAATTTCATATTAGAGGAAGCATGCTGGTAGATTAGTTAAAAGGACACTCTCAAAGTGATGATTATGTTAAATATATTAGTTATTAGTTAAACATGAATATCTATGTAGTTTTCTATTGGAAGAAGTATGAGGAAGCAAGACTAGGTTGCATGGTCAAAGATCTACGGTAACTCCTTGATCTAAGATCTAGTGCTCAAGTGTAAGAGATGTCTCATCGTTTCTTGGACCTCCCCGACTGATTATACAATAACTCTCCCCGCGGCTTCAAGCAGCCTTTTTTCGAGAGCAACGGAATGAGTTATATTTTAATTCATGCAGCTTGACAGTAGTTACTCGATAAGCATGATAGTAGATCCACGAAAAATATCCAAAAAAGATGTTAAAAAAAAGGGAAAAAATGCAAGCCCAAAGATGCAGAATAATTTTTGTTGTTGTGGCTTTTAGTTATTGTAATTGTAAAACATAAAATATAAAAATTTTAAGAAGATGCAAGGAAAAGATAAAACTTTTACCTTAATCTAGGGTTACGATTTAGGAGGGAGAGAATAGATTAAAATGCAGAATAATGGTTTTGAAATGTTTGGAATTATTTGGTAGACTCTAAACATGCCAATATTTACATTTATTGGTTAGAAATTCACAAAATACTATAGCCAAATAATCTTTGTTTGGAAATGTAATTATGCCGCAAATATTCTCGTCCAATTAGCCCATTGCTGGATTTTAAAACACTGTTTCAAATTAAGGCCTCCCTTAATACTATTTAAATAAAAATAGTTTTTTCTTTTCACATTCTCCCAAAGTTTTTGAAATAGGATATAGAATGTACTCTTGAAGATTCCATTTATTAAGTCATAGAACTCTATCATGAAGCTATCCTTGATCATGAGTTTTCATCATCATTTTTTTCAAATATTTATCTAATGAAGATGTAGAAAGATTTATGAGTATCCAATGTAATAGTGTAGTGCATTTACTTGAAAAAAGTTACCCTTCAAATTAAAAAGAAAAAAAAAATAACATTTCCCTCCAAATTGGCTTTTTTTTTTCTTCATTTTTTTGGTATTGGAATTGAACATGAGTTAGGAGGAGTATCAAATACACTAGATTCTAGAAGAAGGTTTTCAAAGATCAAATTTATATGAAAATGCAAAAAATGTTTTTAATTTCAAGATTTTAAAATAGAACTTTGTGTTGAACTAGAAAGCAAAGTAGTGAAGCTTGCAAGATATGTGTTTAAAAAAAAATTTAAAGATTTGTCACTACAAATAAACAAGATTTGTTGGAAAATCACTACATTGGAAGCTAAGTTGGCTTAATGGGAAGCTAGGGTGAAATAAAAGTAGCTAAAAGAAATCACCAAAGAAAACAATTACATATAATCTAAGATCACTACATGGGAATCTATTATCAAAATAGATCCAATAAAGAAGTAGCTTGGAAAAAATAATGAATAAAAAACTCATAGTTATATGGTGATTTGTAAACTTTTTTTTTTTTTTTTTGACAAATAGAAAAAAAAAAAAGGAGAAAACCCTTAATCTCCATAGTGTTGGGAAAAAGAAAAGATAGTTAAAAAAATGGCAATAGTGATAGACAAAATAATGTCCATTAAATGGTGCAAAATTAAACTAGAACATCATTCATAGGTACTTTGTTATTAGATTTAACAACATAGATGATACATCCAAAGTCTAGGAATATTGTTGCCACTTAAAGGATTATAAGATTTTGGTCAATGAAGACCTTAACAAAAGGAAACTTGTAAAAGGATATATTAAGTGAAACAAATTGAGGGAAGTAAGAGGAAAAGGTTGCATGGCATCTTTTAATGCAAAAGGTGTTGTAGTAATTACCAAAAGTAACTATTCAAAAAACTTCATGAAGAAGATATAATATATCTTGATTGTAGATTTTTAAACATCAATGAATTAGTAATAGATAAAGTGAATGTGTTATTAATATATTTTTCTTTAATAGATTTGATATTTTTGGTATTGTTGAACCTTGGGAAACTAAGGACTCTCTAGAAATATTTGTTTCTAATTTTTGTGTTTTGTTTTTCCCTTGTAGAAGAAATGCACATCATGGAAGATAATTTAAAGGTTTGGCTATTTTAATTCAAAGTTCTCTTCATGAGCAAGTTTAAATAGAAATAATAGATGAATATAATCAATATGTTTCGCTAAAAATGTTATAATAAAAATTATGTTTATTTTTAGCTTTTTGCTACTTTGTATCTAGAGAAGTTACTCTCTACAAATGAGAAGGCTTATCGTGGAAATTTTCCTTTAAATCCCTTGGTATCAATATTGCTAGTTTTGCTCAAAGAGTAAAAACTTTATTTTTGTGGTGACTTTAATGTTAGAATTAGTTTGATTAAATCATATTAATTAATAAAATTTTCAAAATATTTTAAAATATGAGAAAAGTGCAAAATAGAATCAATGATCTAAATACAAGGTGAAAGCATTTGTTAGATTAGGGATAAGAATGAGATCTATTAGCTCTAAATGACATTACTAAAAACTCAAAATCACATGGATTTACTTTTGTAGGACTGCAAGATTGTTTCAATATTGATTTTCTTCTTTCTAGCCTAAAGAATGTTAGTAGTATCAAGTATTTTGAGGCAAATGAAGAATTAATTGAAATTTATCATCATCCTTTATATTTCATACTATTAATAGATACATAACATATTAAATATTCCAAGCACCAAAATCACTTCAGAAGAGCTACAAGAATGGAGGATTTTTAAAATGCAATTTAGAAGATTTTGAATTCAAATGTAAGTCCTATAGAAACACTACTTACAACTATCCTTAATATTTTCAAAGGTGAACATGCAAGAAAAAAAAAGGTTTGATGAAGAGTGTACTATAGTTAGAAACTTTTTGAAGTCTTACAAGTTATTAGAGATTATAACATTATATAAAAATTTGATTCGAATAAAGTAGACAAAATTTGTCAAACAAAGATGTTTTTCACATTTAATTTAAAGAAAAAAAAAACAAATTATGTTGTCTCTAGTAAAGATATTGAAAATTTTTATTGGACTTTGTTCTATTTTTCATAATAGTGATAATACATTGTTCATTTCTTTTGATCACATAATGAAGTTATAAAAAAGACTAATATCAAGAGAATCTATTGATGTAAACAACTTGTATGATTATATGCTTAAATTTGAAGAACCATTGGTATGGAAAGCTAATGAGATTTTATATGTTGAGCAATTTTTTCAATGCATATATGTTAATGAGGATGCATTGATGCATTGACGCAACCTTGTCGACATAGCTAAATGCGTTAATGTATCCCTGTTGATGAGTCATGATTTTGTTAGCCTTGATATCAGATATCTGATATGGAAGCCTTGATATCCGATATGCAATATTGGGTCCCAAGAAGCAATGTCAGATATCTGATATTGTCTCTTCCATGCTAGCCTATAAATACAACACTTGGGTGCACAGTCAGGAGATAGTTTTAGTTCATATTTTAGTTAGCTTTCTCATAGATTGTCGATTTCTAGTTTTGTTATTTCCCTGTGCATGCCCGCAGTGTGATGTTTATAATTGTATGACATTCTTATTTGAGTGTAATGTACTTGGACACTTTACATGACCAGAAATAAAGATCGAGATTACTTTCATCAATGCAACATCCACTTCAATTTATCATTTCTTTCAATTGCTTAATTGTTTTCCTTAGTTAATGTTTCCATTTATTTCCCTTTACAATTCCTATCATTAAGCGGAATGAGTAAGACTAATCGCAAGCGCTTAAGTGTAATTACTTGGTAACTCAATGGTGTATCATTTGGTAATCCCAACAGTAGTTTCGCGAAGTCCAAGGTGTGTACAGACAGTTAGGAACAGATACTCATCGCATGTAGGCTAGTGTAGATTTTACTTTCCTCTTTTTATTAGCTTAATTAATTTATCTCTTTATTGTCATTAGGAGCAGCTTAGGATTAGGAAAAATTAATCATATGCCTCACTTTGGACTATACCATACATGACAAAGATACCACTAGTCCAAGTGGGAAGATAACAAACTATGATCAAAGCATAATGATTTAGATGCACAACTAGTCCCATCCATAGAATTTGATTGGATCATGCATGAACGCTAATGATTCATATGGTTGGGCATAAGCATACCTCACCACTCATCATTGATGTCATTGCCGAGGATGGTGTTAGTTATCTAGATTAGTTATATCATACAAGATCGTTGTAAATTCATTAACGATATATCTTTCAGTAAATATTAAATCACACACATTGCTAATTAAAAATAATGTCTATTTCACAAGGAAGCAATAATGCATTGTATAGCAAAGACATCCATTGGAAAACTAACAAAATCTATGGTGAAGACAATTGGACTGACCAACCTTATGCAGGGGTTTTATATGTTCATGATCACCCTAACGACACTCAAGGACTACATTCACCTAAGGCAGACAACCTTGATGAAGATGAAGTAAGCCTTGGACCTGGGAAGGCCTCAAGGCCTAGGACCTTCTCAAAATCTAGAGAGGATAAATCAAGGGACCCTGGGGAATACCATAGAAGCCATGTTAATCCTTCTAGTTCCTCATCTTCTTCTCCTCCTTCAACATCTAGTTCTGACAAAGATGAATGTAGATATAGAGACTAAGCTCATCATTGGTGTAAAAATCAAACCCATAGGAGAAATCAAAAATGTCAAAATGAACATAGACAAAATCCTCACAATCAAACGAATAGAAATAGAAATTCTCATCACAACATATATGATGATGATGAACCCATATTGGCCACTAAGAGCTTAATGTAGATCACATAGGTAGTTAAGATATCACATAGGCATTGCAAAGAGAGTCATCTACCTAGGCTTGATATGAAAAATATTCCTAAATTTGTAGAAGGCTACGATTCAAATCCACAACATCATTTACAAGTCTTCCATGATGTCTGTGCTTTCCATAACATTGAAAGTGGGTGATAGAAGCTTAAGCTCTTTCCTAGGACACTAATCGATAGAGTTGAAGTGAGGTATAGATGGTTGATACCAAATATAATCCAATGGTGGTTCACATTGTTGGAGCTTTTTAACAAGAAATACCAAACCTATGTAAGGGTGTCCAACCTTAGGAGACAGATCCAAGGATGAAAATAGGAACAACATGAACCCTTGGACATGGCCTTAGATAGATATTATTTCTTACTAAATAAATGCCCAAGCCATGGTTTCTCTGAGGAAGGGCAACTTTTCCACATCATAGATGGGCTTCGTAATGAAACAAGGGAGACTCTTAGGATGTATGCACTAGGCCAATTATATGAGCTACGAACTTGTCAAGTCTGAGAACTAATTCAACATGTGGCCAAAGAAGAAGGAGAGATATGAAAATGGGAGAATGTTGAGAAATATTATTGGGATCCAACTCTTCAAAAGAAGTAGGTCCATCTCTATGGTAAGGAGAAAGAAACTACTCTTGATAAGGTGATTCTACACTGACTCTTACCGATACAAAAGTCTATCGATGAACTTGAAGCAAAGTTTAACAGGGTGTCAAAATGGATATACAACAAAGTTACAACTTTGGTAGAAATTGTAGAGGAGAAGGTCATGCAAAACAAACCAGATGATCATAATAAACAAATGATGCATAACCACAAAATAGATAGGAACACATTTCAGCAAATAGGAAAGATGACTGAAGAAAGTGAGGCTATAGACTCAACCACAGATGAAGATGATGGATGTGACATTTGCACATATGACCATCCAAAGGGCCATTACCCAGTCCTATTGCATCTACATGAGTATTGGGTAGGTGCATAAAATCCAAAATTCATACAAAAGCACATGCCCAAGAGATTTCCTCTTCCACAAGGTAATTATAGATAGTCCCACAACCAATTGTATTATCCTAGGGGAACTTATCACCAACCTCAACACTATCATCAACCATAGTGACAAAGCCCACAATCATGGGGGAGGCCACCACCAAACCAACCCTATCCTTCCTATCAACCAAAATCACACAGATATTATGTTCAACATCATGTTTCTCCAACTAATTCTATGTCCTCTACTTCAAATCACCATTATCACTCTCTCAAGTACCATCAACTAATGACATCCCTTGAATGATCACCACCTCATGCTTCTTACCATCCATCCTACCCTCGATATTCTCATACTCCACCTCATCACACACCACCATCCAATGACACAAGAAGGTTTGACACCATACTATCAACCAACAAATGCCACTTGTACTAAAAATGTGCATAGAAATGCTAATACTAGTAAGTTCCCACTACAAATTTAGAAATGTCCTTTCTTTAGAAAGGACTATAGGTAGAAGAAAAAAACTCATGAACCAACCACAATGTTTGAACTAGCACAATGCCAATCTAGTGCAATGCCTCCCTTTTCACCATCACCATCCTCTAATCTTACATAAGGGCCATCAACCATTGTTACTCCAATCCCAAACCCAACCAATGAATCTAATAGTGTGGGAAGACATATGAATCCATGCATACCAAATCATGATCAAGGATGCAATCGTGGGCTAGACATTCGCAATAACACACCATTTACCGTAATCCCCCAAACATTTAACAACCAAGTGTGTGAACAACAACCTGTCTATGTAGCCACCACTAAACCAAGAGACACCCAATGGATTGAACATGAAAGGTTAACAATGTTTTATACATGCATGGAGCCTACCTATCCACTTATTAATTCTTGCCATGGCCAATCATTTAGTCATGGGGGAAACCCCTCATTCTAACCTCCAAAATTAATAAATATTTTTCATCTTTTTATTTTACAATTTTTTTCATTTTCTTATTTCTTAATACAATTTTTCCTATCCTTTTCATCTTTTTCCAATTTTTTTTTATTTTCTTTATTAGTAATCTCGCTTGTAAATAAAATGATCATGTAGCCCATTGAGGTGAGGTTTTCTCTATGTTGTCAAGTTATAAGGCACCGATTATTTGGACAGTGAGCCACATCATCCATCCACCTATTCTGTTAATAAGAGATTCTTACTGTGGTTATAATGATATTATTTTCCATCATAAAAACTTAAAAATAAATTCATAATCATTAAGCCTAGATTGAAAAGTAAAGAACCAAGGGGGAATGTGAATGGTATGACATCAAGGAGATTTTTGGATTCTCTTTGGCCACTTTTGTATGTTCTATCATGTTGATAAGGTTGTAATTATATCCTTGTAGATCTAATGAAAAATGGAAGCAAGAGTAAAATAACTGGGCATTGAATCAATTTTTTAGGATCCCACTAGAAAGACATGTACCCATGCCTAAAGGTTGGTGGCTTCTTAGATTTCAAAAAAAAAATGATGTGCCATAAATAAGCTTCTCCCTTGAACAAAATGCTAAGTGATGTTACTCCTTGCAACTTTGATAGTCTTATGGCTGTCAGTTGATGTGATGAACAATGCAATGTTACTGGTTTATGGTTTGGACTTGGTTTGAATCTTGGAAAGAAGGGATAATGGTTATTTACCCATTAATAGCACACAAGGATTCATTTTTCCTATGGTAAGACACCTCATGTTCCACTTTCTGCAATCCTAACTTGTGATTTTGTGTAACATAGAGTTATTTTCTCAAACTGGCGGTTTAACTTGTGTGTTTTGTTTCATAGGTATATGTTGCATTCAACCCCTTTAGTGCCTATGGACATTTTTAGGTGTGGTTACACAAGGGCATTATAGGCTGGAGCCTACTTTGGGGAGGACCCACTTGTGTAACTATTGTGACTTGTACTTGTGTGCACAACCACATCATTCTTAACCTTCCAAGCTCTTCATTGTTAAATTTCATGCTTTTCCTTATCATGTAAATTGATCCATTCCACATCATTAATATAATACCCCCCTTTTCTTGCATCTTTCTAAGCTTTTAACGTTCATGACTCCATCTTCTCACACTTCCTATGCCTAAAATTGATTTTCTAGTTACCCTAGAACTATGGACATAACCTTACACCTTCCAACCAATCACAGAGCTTTATTTCTCATGCCTCATGCCCTCATTAGATACAAATCCATAGACCCCGATATCAACTACCTGATATCGAGTTGACCTTGACATTGAATACTTGATATCAGGCCTCACAAAACCTATATATATGACCCCTGTGGTGCCCAAACTCCATTCTCATCATTTTCAAGTAGGGGAGTTTTTCAAATTTTCTCTCATGACTTAGAGCTCTACATGACCAACTTCTACTTGCAATATTTGGCTCTTTACTACTTCAATTTTTGTGCCATTTGAATCTATTTGAACCTGGAGTGTTCCAGTTAGTCTTGGGAGATGCTTATGTAGAAACTTGCACTAATTTTTCAAAATTTGCTATCACCTGGAAGATATTATAAGGGTAAGAATAATAAAAACCTTAAGCGTATAATGAAAAATTAATTGTATTAATGCCAGAAACCTTAATTTTTCCACCCAAGGGACCATAATCATCATAATAAGCCATACATAAGGAAAAAGGAACCAACTACGAAAGGTCATAAAAGAAGATAAACACTTTTTAGGTCTTTTTCTGAAAGTTTTCCTAACTCTGTAATCATATGAACTAACAAAAATAATGAAACTAAGGTAATGAGTAATATATAAAACTATTAATGATAAATGACAACACCTTAGTAACATCTGATCCTTAATTGATTGCAGATGACCCCAAAAATAGGAGCTTAGGTAGGACCTTCACAGGGAGCAAACAAATGCCCATGAGATGGTAGGGGCCAACAGGATAAGTAGGTAGAGCATGAGGAGCAAGAAGCCCAATCATTCAACATCAATCAAGAGGCTCCTATTACTGGGTAGTCAATCCAAGGTGAGGCTATAGAACCCCAAGCTCTTGCACAAAGACATCACCTCACATTGTCCATGGAATGCCTTGAAACCATTCAAGAAAAATCCATGTTGACCAAGGTCATCATGGAGATGAACTTCACCCATTTATCGAGTTTTCTCTAAAGGTATTTCGGACGCAACTTTAGGAATTACACTTCTATCCTATTCTCTTAGACAGTGGAAAATGGTATCTTGGCAAAACATACCAATTCTAGCACAATAAAGAAGAAGCCATAACTGTCAACATTTGTGGAGTTAATGTTTCATTCTCAATCAAAGCAATCACTGAAGCTCTTAATCTACCAAATGAGGGAGCTAAGTTAGCCCATCTATCCACAAGATCTGACCCCGACACTAGAAAACTCTGGCTGAGGAAGGCATACGACAAGGATGAAAAAACATATAATGAATTGACTCTGGAAGAGAGGACCTATTTCAAGATAGGGACATATCACCTCTTCCCTACAAAAGGGCCCAATAGGATCTCAACATATGTGGCCAAGGGAAGTGTCATACTAATGGGTAAATACATGACCAACCTTCCCTAGTTATATTACATAGAAATTCAAAGGCAGTTTGAAGAGAAGAAGGCAAGAAAGCCAACACCTCCATTTGCTTGCCTAATCTAGAAGCTATGCAGGTGCACTAAAATCCTAGGATACACAAATGACATCCCTAGGAAGGCTCAGAATGCTTTCTTCACTGAATTTCTTAAATTAGCAGCATCAAGGAAAGACCTTAATGAGGAAGAAGAACTAGAGAAAGAAGTGGAACTTGAGAAACAAGCAAAGCAAGATCTTAAACAATGTCATGAGCCATAAGTTCCACCTCCACTACCACAAGGCTACAGGCTAGCAATGAGCCACTTGTAGAGAGGAGTCAAGCCTCTTCAGGGTCATTAACAATGCCATGCAATCCACTACTTCAATCGATTCGATAGGAGGATAGGTGTCTTTATAGTTAGGAGGAGAATCCTAGTGGTCTAGAAAAATCTCTGGTAATGCCACATCATTCCAAGTGATGCTTGAAATAGGAGAAGATGCCATAGTAGTGGTCATGTAACATCAGGATGTAGTAGGCACAGTAGAAGTAATAACAGATCACATCAAGGAATCATTCAATGTGCCTACTGTGCCTCTAGTTGATTTGACCAGGACTAGAGATGTGCAAATGCTCATTAGGAGTTCAATGAATCTTGCAAATCATGAGGATGTGTTAGATCGATTACTGCAAATAGGACAAGTAATGACCACTCTATTTGACATTCCTAGTGATGTCACTATAGCACAATCAGACCTCATTTCTACTAAAGGAAAGCTGGTCATGGCTATGGTTAGGATAGAGCATGCGAAGGTAGAAGTGCAATGTTTACAACAATATTTTACCACCCTAAAAGCTGAAAGCTGGAACCTTGCCAAATTTATTACACCTGACCAGATGACCCTATTTAAAATAGAGCATCTAAATTAGTTGATTAAAGAGAATAAAGTTGTAGAATAAGAAAGGAGAAGGTGGTCTCAAATGCCTCCACTGCAGAAGTGCAATCTTATTCTCATAAAAAGGCACTGACCATCACCCAAGAAGAGAATAAATAGCTTGCTACTAAAACTTCAATGTTGACAACCATCAAAAAACAAAAGAATGTTCTAGATGAAAGTGTCCATTAGTTAGAAGAATAACTAATGAGGGTCAACTAGGATATCAGCGAATTGGCCAAAGAAAATAAAAACCTCTCAATGAAGGAGGTCTACATCATTTGACAAAAGTCTACAATTGAAATAAGCATGTGGCAGAATGAAGCCAAGAAACACGAGAAGTTGAAAGAACAATTTCAAGACCAAGTAGCCATTTACAAATAAATCAATGAAAAGGAAATCTAGATGGTGAAAGCCTACATTGGATCCATGTTAATGTAAAATATTGATTAACAGGCCATCTTGGATAGCTATGCCTTGGTCCAGCAAGTGGAAGTGAAGAATAAAGACTTGTAGATTAAAGATTTAAAGGAATACATGGTGTTGGATAACCTTAGATATGCCAACCTTGCCATGTCACTTGTAGGTTGGCCAAGAAGTGAATTGGAGTAGTAGGTATCATTTATGGATTATATGAAAAAGAGTTTGCGGATAGAAAAGCTACTTTGCAAAAACTCCATGTAGCAAACTCATAACTTGAGGTGATCAAAGCTCGCTACCACAGATAGAAGGATGTTGCCTTAGACCTAGCCTAGAGATTAATAGATCATCATGATTTGAAAGAAAATGTCAAGGCCTTTGAGGAGGAACAATGGAAATTTGTGGCATGGTATGTGAAGGCCAACAAAATGTTCCCATAGTTACCATTCCCTTGGGATGTACCAAAGCCAAAAAAACATCAACTTAGTAGGTTGGACTATACATGACCCAAGGATGGAAGAAAAAAAGTTGCAGGTACTACTCAAAAGCTACAAATTTTAGAACCCTAGTGATAAAGGGAAGCGACTGATGGAGGAGCCACCACCTCCAGGAACTACATGAGTTTCCCATTTTGTGTCTTGTAATATTGTATCCAAATTTTTGTAAAAACACCACTATGGTATCTAAGAGTTCATTTGTTTGTTTGATTGTTTGAGTCAATCAATAATTCCATACCTTCGCAATATTTTGTAAAGAACTTATTCCTCATTTTTCTAACTTGAGGAAGAGTTTTTATTCAGTCATGGGGGTATGATGAGTCATGATTTTGTTAGCCTCAATATCGAAGCCTTGATATCAAATGCGCAATATCAAGTCCCAAGAAGTAATGTCAGATATCTAATATCATCTCTTTCATGCTAGCCTAAAAATACAACACTTGGGTGCACAGCCGGGAGATAGTTTTAGTTCAAATTTTAGTTAGCTTTTTCATAGATTGTTGATTTCTAGTTCTGTTATTTCCTAGTGCATGCCTGCAGTGTGATATTTATAATTGTATGACATTCTTATTTGAGTGTGACGTACTTGGACACTTTACATGATCTGAATTAAAGATCAAAATTACTTCGATCATTACAACATCCACTTAGATTCATTAATGCTTTCAATTATTTAACTATTTAATTATTTACTATTTTCCTTAGTTAATGTTTCTATTTATTACCCTTTACAATTCTTGTTATTAAGCAGAATGAGTACGACTAAGTGCAAGTGCTTAAGTGTAATTACTTTATAACCCAATAGTGTATCATTCGGTAATCCCAGTGGTAGTTACACGAAGCCCAAGGTGTGTACAAATGATTAAGAAAAAAATACTTATCACATGTAGGCTAGTGTAGATTTTACTTTCCTCTATTCATTAGCTTAATTAATTTATCTCTTTATTATCATTAGAAGCAGCTTAGGATTAGGAAACATCAATCATATGCCTCACTTTGGACTAAACCATACATGACAAAGCTACCATTAGTCCAAGTGAAAGATAGTGAACCATGATCAAAGAATAATGATTTAGCTGCACAGCTAGTCCCATCCACATAATTCAATTGGATCATCTGTGAACATTTGTGATTCATATGGTTGGGCATAGGGGTACCTCGTTGCTCATCACCTGTCAACACGATGCTTATATTTTCCTATAAATATGCAAGCGCCTGCTACATATTTGACAACATTTGGTCATTAGTGTAGCGAGATTGTTGAAGTTTTATTCTGTAATCCCATAAAATAGTCAAAGAGTGCTCGCAATGTGGATTTGAGTCAGTTGTATGGTGTCTTATTCGAGTGGCATTGTACCTAGACAAATTCCATAAATGTAAATAAGATGAAGATTAATTTCTATTCATTATAGCACTTTGACTTAGAATAGATTTACTTTCAATGCAACTTATTTTCTATGTACTTAGTTAACATTTACATGTCCATCCACTTTAATCAATTGATGGAATGAGTGTGACTAGTTTCAAGTGTAAACACATATTTCCTTGGTAATCCCAATAGTGTTATTGCTTGGTTTGCCTAGTAGCATAACACTTGGTAACCCCAGTAGTGGATACATGAGTTCAAAACATGTACAACAATGATGAGTGGTGAGGTACCCCTACACTCAACCATACAAATATGAGCGTTACACATGCGATCCGGTCGAACTCCACAGACTAAGTGCCACACACCTCATGGAACACTTAAGGTTAATTATTCGTTGTCTTCCCAGAGTTATTTGTATTTGTCACGGTTGTATGGTTAAGTAAGTCTAAGGTATATGATTTTTATATCTTTTCTGTTTTATCTCCTATGCTAATGAGGTGAAGGGTGAAGAGACTAATTAACTAACTTAAGCCTTAATTAACCTAGCATCAGTATCCATTCCCACTTACCATTCACACCTTGAACCAATGCAACCTTGGTTACCAAACGCTATTCATTATTGGGATCACCAAGTGTAATGCACGTGCTCAAAGCGGTTGTACTGAATGCACTTAACTATGGGAGAAGGGTTGAGAGAGAATTAATCAACTAATAAAGCATTTAAACGGTAAACAATAAATAACAGTAAATAAAGTCCTATCTAGCTTAGTCCATG
>MNCI01002011.1:466063-506769 GCA_015680685.1 Gnetum montanum | reverse complement strand
AAAATAGGAACTCTCAACAACTCATAGTACTTGGCAAAGTTGGCTAAATCTCTTTAAGATAAGTCATCTATAGTTTACACATAACGCAATCGTTTCATTTTTCACAACCGCACGCTACAACAGCACACACACATACTCACATTAACTACTGAGTTTATTTGGAGGTATCTGGGCCTTGGTGTTGCCAGAGACCAGCAGGCACCTAAATCCTGTTCGAGGACACTCGTTGGCGATCACGTCCCAAACGGTCGCCAACACTAGTTTACAGAACTAGCACAAGGATAATTTGGTGCAACCCCCTTCCTCAGAAAAATAATGTCTCCTAATCTTATGTAAGGGCCAACAAGCATTACCATTCTAACATGACACATAAAAGATGAACCTATCACTATGGAGAGACAAAAAATTCCATGCATTACTAATAATGATAAAGGATGCAATTGTGGGCTAAAAGTTCAAAGTATTAACACAATCCCTATACTAACCCACAACAAAGTTAAGGAACAAGTGTTTATGCAAAACTAAGTTTACACAGCAACCACTAAACCAAAAGATACTCATTTTCTTGGAAATGAGAATACAAAATTGTTCAAAAGATGCATGGAAACATCCAGCCCACTTATTAATTCTTGTCCTAAGAAAATGAACGAAATAGAAATTTAGAGAAGAACATCTTACACTCTGACTATATACTAAAAGAAGATGCTAAACATGGAGACCCAAGAACTAAAAATGAAAATCAAAAAGGAAATATACCTAGACCTTCTAGAAAGAAAACGCTTTCTAGTCTAGCTGAATATCTATCTCCAAATGACCAAAACCTTATTATCATCAATGTTAAATGTGCGAACTAGTGAAAACTCAAATCATTAAAGATGATAAACGGGAAACTTATGATGTATAACCAAGGAAATGTGTAGTCCATTTTCTGAATGCTCGCCCATGATTTTAGTTATGGGGGTGATGCCCCATCTTAAAACAAGAACTAATAAGTGCATTTTTTTCTTTTTGTTTTACAATTTTTTATCATTTTCCTATTTCTTCAAAATTTTTTGATTCTTAATATTTTTTTATTTCTTGTTATTTTTATTTTCGTTATAAATTTCTCTTTTATTAAGTTATTTTCTTTCTATTTTATGGAAGGCTACTATATTTTTGATAATAATATTATCAATCGTGATGCAGAAGTCGACACCATGTGTTGGGTTTTTGTCCTATGCTATTAAGATGATTGGGTAAACAATTGTGTAAAGCAACGAGACCACATCATCCATCTCTCTAGTTCTATAAATGAGAGGTCTTTATCATGAAAGTAATATGGTTCTTCATACATAATACCAAAATTAATTAATGATCATTCCTTGAAGAAAGAGGAAAAGACTAAGTGGGAATGATAAAGGGTGTGACCTTAAGGGGATTTGTGGATTCTCTTCTTGACTTCCTTCTTGAGGCCTATGACTCCTCATGGAACGTATCATTACTCCTATCATCAACCAATAAATAGGAATCATGTCTTTGCATGGTATGGTTCCCAAAAAAAGAGAGAGAAAAAAAAGAAGAAGAGAAAAAACAACAAAAAAAGGAAAAAAAGAAAGAAAGAAAACAATGAAAATTCAAAGCACATCCCTTAGACATAATAATGGGCTACAAGCACTAGTTATGGGGCTAGAAAGACATGTTACCCATGCCTGAAGGTACCTCTCTAACTAAGGCCCTTCCTTCCTTTCTTCTTTTTTCTTTTCTTTTTGGAATGATGTTCATTCTTTGTGGTTGCTATGGACTCGTGATGGTAGGCAAGAAAGAGCACATCAATGCAAGGCCACTATTATTAGTATGGACTTGGACTGAAACTTGGATGAATAAGTACGACGGTCATTTTAATCACAATTTACACAAGAACCTATTATGGACATGGTTAAGTATCTTACATCCCAATGTCTACAATTCCTTCTCATCCCATTATTCACCTCACTACTACATGCAATTATGAGCCTACTGGTTTTGTATAGTATAGTGCAAGATCCTAACCAAGGTAATTGTGTGTTGTTTGAAACAAAGGCATGATCTACATTTAACTTCTAACATACCCATGGGTATCTATAGAAGTGGTTATGCAAGGGTATTATGGAAAAATCCTACTTTGAGGAGGATCCACTTGCATAACTTTTGTTAATCATGGCTCTAAACTATACCTCACATCTTCAAGGAAATCATGGACTACTTCTTTGAATTTATGCATGATTTTGTAACTACTTCTCATTAATTTTAAGTTATCTTTAATGCTTTTTGATGAGCAGCAAGTAGTACCTACACCCAACCATACGAATCACCAGCGTTCACCAAGTGATTTGATTGAATTCTACAAACTTTAGCTCTCTAAGTACACATTATCTAAGTAGTGAACTTGAGAACATGATTGTTGTCTTCTCAACTCCACTTGTGGAGGTACAATGGTATGGTTAAGTGTAACCGAGGCACATGATTTATATAACTTTTATATTTTTATCTATTTATCCTAAGTGTGAAAATAAAGTGATTAAATGCTAATAAAGCTAGTAACTATTTAATGCCTTGAGTTAATCCTAACATAAGCATATGTCCCCACCTATTGTACACATCCTAAACATGCCTCAATGCTACTGCATTACCAAGCATAAATGCTACTAAGATTATCAAGCATTAACGTATGCTAAAGGTGGTCATACTTATGTGCATTAATTATTCGTATTCAACTTATTAATTAATGTGTATCGATGTAAATTACATAATAGTAAAGTGCATTAAAGTAAACCTTGTGCTAATTCCAAGGGCTACAAGGTTTATCAAGAACTTCATCTTTATTATCGTTCACACCAAAGTGTCTAGGTACATCAATGTTCAAATAAAGATCCATACACTTCTCAACTCCTACTATAGGTACTTAGAAAATATTCTAAGTATTATGGGAACAAACTACTATGCTACTAAATGAACAATGCCATAAATGAAATGGGTGCACACATTTATATAGGCAAGACTAGACACTCTGTCGATGCATCTTTCCATGCGTTGATAGGTACATGTTGATGGGTACTCATTGATGCAATCACATCAACGCATGCCCATAAATGCTATCTAACAATGATGATTCATCATACCCCCACTACCAATTGAAAACTCATACTCATGTGAAAAAAAGGAGGAAAAAGTTCTTACAAAATTTGGAAAGGTATGAAACCATTGACTAACTGACTAACTAATGTAGATTGATGCTAAGTGCCCAAGTGTATGGATTTACAACTTTTACAGAAATAGCTGTTCATGGAAAAAATTAAACACTATTACAAAATTTAATAGCTAAAATCCCTCTGACAATTGAAGAGGGGAAAAAAATCAAATGGCCCTAGGAGGTGAAGGCTCCTGAGATGCCAAAGGACCTTTCCCTTCCTCTAGTGCACATGGTGATTGAGGCTAAGGTTGTGGTAGTTATGGTTGTCCTATTGTAGCTGTGATTGTTGGTGGAAGACAAAATGTATCAAACAATGCTTTTATCTTCTCCTCCTTACTCTAGGGATCGTACATGATCAATGTAGCATCATTGATGTAGACTAGTATAGGAAAATTAATAAACCAGGTATCAAATTATTTGCATTCAATGTTGAATTCTCTAATAGCATTTTGCAGCTCCTAGTAGTCATTCATTCCTCTGGCTAGGTTCTCAGTCATTGATCATTGATCTATGAATTACACTCCAAGAACTTCAAGTTCATCATTAGTTACTTCTATCTTTTCCTTTGTGTCCTTATTATTCATGAACTCAACCTCATACAAAAGGTACAAGTTGGCCACTTACTTTTCCAGTTTTGACCTTGGCCTTTCGATAGTCAGCATTGGCAAGTTCACATAATGGAGGTTGGCCAACTCCATGTACTCCATCATCTCCTTGTTTTGCAACTTCTTGAGGTTGATTTCTACTTTGTTTTATGTGTTTAGTCCATCAAATATGGGCTACCACACATTGCCTCCTTGTTGGAGTTGCTGAAGGGTCTCATTCACCTTTGCCTTTGCTAGCTAGATCTCCTTTTTATTAGCCTCTTTGAGAAGGCCAACTTGGTCCTTGTAGTGATTTTTCATTCTTGCAAACTATAGGACCTTATTTTTCTAGGTGGTAATCACAATGGTTGATTTCTAACGAAGCGCTTAGACCTCCTCCATTAAGAGATTTCCATTTTCTATAGTCAACCTCCTCAAATCCATGGTTACCTTGGTAAGCTGCTCCTACTATTGTCTTAGATATTTAGCCATCTAGTCCTTTTGAGTTTCAACATTACATAGGAAATAGTTATCTATAGAATAGCATTCTTCTTATAGGTCTTTGAAAGGTCCTTTTCAATGTTGTAGGTCATGGCTTCTATGATGGATGCCTCAAAGATGGTAGTCTCCTTAGCATTCTCAATTGGTTTGAGTTTTTGCTAAAGCTATAGGAAAGCTTCATCTCCAGTTATGGCCTAGCTAAGAATAATGGGATCAACTAGGAGAGCTCTCAATTTCATAACCTCAGCACCCAATCATCAATTTTCAGATGTGGTTACTTCAAGTTGCACATTGACTATGACAAACTTGTCCCTAGCTTACAAGAGCATTGACTATATTGTAGTGATATTATCCGAAAGATCAAAGACCTTCGAAAGTGGTTGCCTGGCTTTGACCAATCGGTCTAGCAATTCTTCATGCTAGGCTATGCTAAACCTTCTACCTACTACTACTGTAGATGTCTACACATTCCTAAGTACAACAACATCTGGCATAGAGGCTGCAAAAGCGTTGAGTGCTTCTCCCAATTTGTCAACCATCACCTTTGTCATTATTTCTTGTCCTTCGTGCTACATCACCAAGATAGTCTCCTCCTCACCCTCCTCTAGGTGCACCAAGAAAGTAGCAACATTTCCAAAGATCTCTAGGAATTGTTGTTATCTTAGAATTAACATCATTACTTCTTGGGTGCTAAGATTTGACCTTGTTGGCACCTCCATCCTTTGGGAAAAAAATAGTGGCACCGTCTCCTCCAACTAGTTGATGGTTTTTCTCACTTCATTGAGATGGCTCAACGCTAATTAATAGATGAAGGGTTCACCACCACTCAATCCAACCTACTGCTACTGCATGAGTTGCTCATGGAGCTTTGGCATGTGCTTAATGGTAGTTCAAGCCTCTAGTGTCGTTTCATGAATGGGTGGTTATGGTGGTTTCTCCTCTTCTTGCAGCTTGGTGAGCATCTTATCCTTCATCATCTCTACCCAAGAGATAGCAAAAGCATGATGAAGGGTATAATTGATATAGCAAGCTATACCTCCTCTTTTGCATAATTTGTTAATGAGGCATGGAAAGGGGACTGTCTTCCTCCCATGCTCGTTCTCCTTGAAGCACTTTTCAATCTCTAAGTAGATCAATTATGGGATTTTAATAGGGAAATTACCACTTAGAGAGCACATACATAGGCAAAGAAGGCTATAATTTTATGTGGCCTCATCATTGGATTGAGGTGGTAGGCCATGATTTTGAAGTATGCCCTCTCTGCCTTAGCGAGTGGGCCATCTTCCTTGCGGTCAACTCCATAGCACTATTAGAACCATTCTTTCTTTACTTCTAGGTCTACTTACATTGATATTTTCACCAGGGTTTCCCTAGTATCTAGCAACCTAAGGGTCTCATAAATGGCCTCCATAGAATAGGACACACTAATGTCATTCATCTTCACCTTAGTATTGGCCTGTCTATTTTTCTAGAAGAGGCACACTTTCCCATGTACCACTCACCACTTGAAGTAAGGATAGGTCACATGGGATTGGTTTTCAGTTGGATTTTTATATCTTCTAGTGCCAAGTCCAAGAATAAATCAAAGTTTAGTTCTTAAAGAATTGAATGTCTAATCTCCATGGAATTATTTTATTTAAGGTAGGCTTCTATCAAGGTGACTTCAAGATTTGGTCTAGGCATAGACACATCATCTTTGTGTGATTACTCAGTTTCAACTTTAAGAATCTGTCAGATAGATTCCACTTTGGACTTGTCCCAAAGAGGTCTCATTGCATGGGTTTTTGCTACTTGTTCTTAGGGCTACTACTGCTATTGGCCCCTTCCTTCTCTAGGCTACTTCTCCCTTGGTTGGGATGATTCTCCCTTCTACGAGCATTTATCCCTTGGTCTAGGTGCCATCTACAATCACAATATAGCCAAAGATTAGTGTTTGATGTGTAACTTAGATAGTTTGATACATTGTCTTCTTTGATTTTTTCTACTTAGGCTAAGTTGTGATTATGGCGAATTGATTATTTTAATATTATTTTAGTATTATTTTATTAGCTACCAAAGTTCGTTAGAATGGTTTAACTCTCATGAGCTAGTGATTTTAATAGTATTTTATTATTTAACCCTTGTGGGAGTTAGAAAAATTTCAAAAACAAATTTTGAGAAACGTAAGGTTTGTGGCCCCCATGATGTAAAGCTCACCTTTGATAGTTAGTGGAATGAATAACAAGGTTAATCAAAGAAGTAGTGTGAAAGTTATGGACTCTAGA
The DNA here is from genome assembly GCA_015680685.1 of Gnetum montanum. Lineage (NCBI taxonomy): Eukaryota > Viridiplantae > Streptophyta > Gnetopsida > Gnetales > Gnetaceae > Gnetum > Gnetum montanum. Next base: position 500,212 of record MNCI01002011.1, on the reverse strand, counting down.
AGGTTTTGGGCCTTGAAAACAACAAAAACTCTTTTCTTGTTTGAAAGAAAATGACAAAAAGTCAACTAAGTATCCACAATATATATAGACTTTTTGTGCTACATTGATGGGGTTTCATCAATGGGGATGCATTGGCCACTACATCTATGGGGTTCCATCAATGCAGTGGTTGGACAAAATTTTTCCCCATTAGAAAAACAAGGAAAAAAGAAAGAGTTTTCACATAAACTTAAAGTCCATAGAGAACCAGAAAAGCCAACAACATGATGGAATGCTTAAAGAGGACAAGAATATGCATAAAAAAAATTTAATTTGGAGAATATTCATTAAGGAGTGTAAACTAGGTACAATCAATGTGGAATGTGCAAGATTTGTAAGCAAAAATGTCTAAGGAATGAGGAACTTAACCAGCCTAACCAAAGAGTATGCAAGTGGATCCTCCCCATAGTAGGCTCATGCCCTTAATTCCCTTGCATGCCCTCAAATGAAGGAGTTTGTGGGTCCCATGGTGATTAATGGTTGTGGTTCATTAAGGACCAAATCACCAAAGAAACCATCAAATAATTATGACCGTATCAAACAAAGACATTGAAACAACATGAGAAAAGGTAGTGAGGTGAGTGATGGAAAGCATAGGTGGATGATAAAGTGTGGAATAGAGTCCCATATCATGGTCACATGAAGTTCCTTTTGGATTTTGTGTTTAATATAACCTGATAAACTCTAGTCGTAATTGAAATTAAGACCAACCACTATCAATAAATTTACATTAACATTATTATACTAGTCTACCCCTTAATGGACAAGAGTATTCCCACAGATCAATCACCACTCCAAAGAGAAGAAAAGAGAAGCAGGAAGTGAAGAGGACCTTAATTAAAGGGGTGCCTTTAGGCATTGGTAGCATGTCTTGCCAACCCCATAACTAGTGCTTGTAGGTGTGCTTTGAATTTTCATTATTTTATTTTATTTTCTTTTCTTTTCTTTTTTCAATGGGAACCACAACATGCAAAGACTTAGCTTCCTGTTATTGGTCAACATAGGAATGGCAAAGGACCTGTTGAAGATATTGATGCACCCCAATGGGTAGGCAAGTACAAAAAATGTCAAATCCCCTTGAAGTCACATCCTTTTCTATCAAATTAATTCATTCCAAGTTTAGAAACTACCAAGGTCACAAGTTCATTATAAGTTGCATTTATAAAGGAACCTCATAATTTTAAAACAAGGGAACAACATAGAATTATGTGGATTGGTGGATGATGTGGACTCACTACCTATTAATCATGAAAAGAAAAAATGTCTCAATTATCAACATCAAAATTCAAAGATAGGACTTAGACATTTGCAATCAAATAACATTATAAAGTACAAATTACCATTAATTAGTAGCTACAGTTACACAACGTCCTAGTGGCAATAAAGAAAGAAAAGATACTCATAAGACAAACTAAATAAGATAAAATTTAGAAAAAATTGTAAAATCTTGAAGAAAGAAAAAAATAGTAAAAATGGTGTAAAACAAAAAGGAGGAAAATAGAAGAAGTGAAAAATTGAGAAGCCACTTTAATTGGTTTAGCATGCATGACCATCTCCCCCATGACTGAGTTGGAAGGAGGAGATCTGAAAAATCAAGCATGCCTGTTCATCTATTGAGGTGTTGTGATCATTGGCTATCCTGAGTTCTTAAAAAGGCTTGAGTTGTTGTGTGTTGACTAGCAATTTCTTGCTTGGGCTTTTAGGTTTGTAAATTAAAATGGACCTAGATGAAAAGGTTTTAAAGATAATATAAGGTTCCTCCCATAATGTTTGGAATTTAGTTCATTGTGGGACGTGCATGAGATCCCAGTATAGGACCTTATCTCCTTGTTGAACTTTCACTTTCGTAATCCTAAGGTCATGTTGTTGCTTGTTATAGGCCTTATGCAATTCATTGGATGACAAGACTACTTGATGAGTGGTGAGGTACCCCTACACTCAACCATACGAATACGAGCATGTACACGCGATCCGGTTGAACTCCGCAGACTAAATGCCTTAACGCCACAAGAAACACTTGGGGTTAATTGTTCGTTGTCTTCCCAGGCTTGCTTGTATGTGTCACGGTGTATGGTTAAGAAAGTCTGAGGTATGTGATTTTTTTGGTATTTTTCAGTTTATCTCCTAAGCTATGAGGGAAAGGGTTGAGAAACTAACTAACTCTAACTAATGTCCTAAGTCTAAATTAACTAGCGTCAGCATCCGTTCCCACTTACCGGACACACCCTGAACTATGCAACTGTGGCTACCAAACGCTAATCGTTACTGGGATCACCACACGTAACGCAAGTGCTCGAAGTGGTCGTACTGAGGCACCTATTTAGCCTAAGTGTGATAAGCAGCCGATTCCTTGGCTAGCCGTACACACCCGTGGATGCTCGTAGCCAAGTCATACTTATCACACGTTCTAGCCTAGCGATGAGTAGCCGATTCCTTAACTAGCCGTACACATTGGACTACTACTGGGATTACCAAGCGCAGATCCTGGAATACGCTACTGGGTTACCAAGCAGTCACAATGCTCGTAGTCAAGTCGTACTCACGTGTTGCGACGAGTAGCTGATTCCTTGATTAGCCGTACATATCCGTAGATGCTCGTAATCAAGTCGTACTCGTGCGCACTAGGAAAGCAATAAATAACAATGAAATAAAACCATGTACTGCAAGATTTATCCAATCAAGTTCATCTTTATTGCCGTACACCACTTGTGTTCAGGTTACAAAGTTGCTCGAATAAAGAGCCGTTCACTCTAGGACTCCTACTGCGGGCACATGGGAAAAATTCTAACTCTGGAGGGATCAAACTGCCAGAGCTTCGCTACTTCTAGCCAGGATTCAGAAATGAGGGAGTGCCGCCTCTTATTTATAGATATGGCGGCGGACCGTGATATCGTGGCACTATGCATGTCGCGTCTCATCACTACTAGTCAATTCTCATCTAGTAATTTGAGATTCATTAACTGTTCTTTCTGTACTAGGTTTAGGTCTAGGCTAAGGTCATACGTTGTTGAAAGTATTCAAAGTTCTATTTGGATAAGAAGTGTTGGTAATTTCTCATACATGAGCTCATAAGAAGAGTAACCAATAGGAAGTTTCCATGTGGAATAATAAGCCCAAAGAGCATTGTTGAGTTTGAAGCTCCAATCCCTCTTATATTTACTAACGATTATTATTAGTATTTTTGTTATCTCCCAATTAATGACCTCCTCTTAACCATTGGCTTGGGGGTGGTATGGAGTTGTCAATTTATGTTTAACCCTTAAGTGTTGCATGAGCTTCTAAAAAGTGGTGCCTATAAAATGAGTTCCATTGTCAGAAATAAGTGCACATGGCACCCCAAACTTGTTTACATCATGTTGTTGTACAAACCATGCCACTGTAAAGGATGTGTAGTTGCTGACGATCACAACTTCTCCCCATTTTGTATAGTACTCAACAGCTATGATTATATACATCTTCCTATTAGACATGGGAGTAAGAGGCCCCATGAAATTGTTGCTCCAAATGTCGAAGGGCTTCAATGGTTAGGTCCATTGTCGAGATTCCTCCATACAAGTGGTTATCCCACCATCATGTTGATAGTGATCAAATGAGTGGACGAAGTGATGGGCATCCCTAAAAAGTGTAGGCTAATAATATCCTACCATGAGGATTTTAATGATCATTTATCTCTCAGCACAATGGCCCCCACAAGGGCCCTCATCTGCATCTTGGAGAACATGTAGTTGATCATCATCAAGAAGACACCATCAAACTAGGTCATTGGTGCAAAACTTGTAAAGGTTACCATTGAACTCCATGAAATGTTTGACCTAGTAAAGAAATTATTGTTTCTTCTTATTGTCCCACTCTTGTGGTGTCTTCTAAATGAGTAGGTAGATGGGGATTCCATCGTACCAGTTGTTTTCCTTGGGGTCTTGTTCAACAATAGCTTTAGCAAAGAGGAGTTCATCAGGTAATTGATCTGAAAGTGTGCTCTCATCTTTGTTGTCCCATTGTAACTAATACAAGTGGTTAGTTATCACGTTCTCAATTTCCTTTTTATCCAACATGGTTACATCAAACTCTTGCAAGATTACCAGCCACCGTATGACCCAAAGGCTCATCATTGGTTTATTCATCAGGAACTTGATTACATTGTGGTCCATGTGCACAAAACACCTTGTATTTAAGCACATAGTGCCTGAATTTCTCTAAGACATACACCACTACCATCAATTCTTTCTCAATGGTGGTGCAGTTTAGCTATGCACCCATAATGCTCTTGCTCATCGAATGGATGTAATAGGGACATTTCTAATCATCCAACTGTGTGAGCATGGCACCTAAGGCATAATTAGATGCATTCATCATAATATGGAATGGTCTTGATCAATCAAATGCTCGTAGGATCAGTGTTTCTACAAACTCCTATTTAAAGTATTGGAATGCATGTTTGCATTTCTTGGTCTAAACAAATGGAGCATCTTTCTTTATCAGCTCTACTAATGGTTTCGCAATATTAGAAAAGTTCTCAATGAAGTGCTGATAATAGCTAGTGTGGCTAAGGAATGATCTCACATCTTTGAAAATTTCCAGTTGTTGAGTTATTCCTTGGATGACCCTTTTTTTCATGGTCCACCTCGATCCCCTTTTGTGACCTTGCTCTGTTATCTCCATAGTACAACAATTTCACAACCTTAAAACATTGGTGGCTATTAATTGCCACAAAGCATCAACACTCTTCCTTTACAATTTTGTGTAAAAACTCAAATCTAATGTGGTTCTCCCAATAGAATCTTCTCTATGCTTCTTTATAAAAAAATATAAAATTAAAAACACCCACACCCTACGCTACAAAGTTTGAATGTACTATTTATATCCAACAATGTATAAAAATAAACCTTTTAATAATAGGTTGGGCATTAGAGAACCCGATACCAATTCATTAATATTGGGGTAAATTTCAAGTTGGGCATCCTTATATCTTTGTTTAGCATGAAGTCTACGAAAGATGACTTGATGGTCGTGTTAGAAATGGTTATGTTTCCCTCGATGTATCCACCAGTTTTTCTGCCAACCAACATGTCCATGAGAGTGGTTTTTCCTATGTCAGGTTGTTGCTCTGCTTGCTGAACAAAGGCTTGCACTTATCTTTGCCATTATTTTTGCTTTCCATCATTGTCCAACGTCTCGCATAGTCCATCTGGATTTAGATTCACATTTGGCCATGGGATTAGCCTTAGCAAATGATGATGACTTCGAGAGCCCAGTTCCTACCCAAACACTACTTCTGAAACACCACCATTCATCTGCAAAATCGGACAAGATTCTCCCATTGTCTCTTCATCATTGTTGCAATAATAGGAATCCTGCTTGAAATCATTTCCTTGAATTCATATTGCGATGGAATTAGAGCTAATATATTTTTACATAGCCAAGGTAATTCGTTAATGCAAATCACGTGCTTCTGGACTTTAGCAGGAGACATTTCTTGGCACATGATTTCTGAATTGCATTTCCTTCCTAACTGCATAAGTTTTGTATGATACACACACTCGTTAGCATACATAAATTCTATCCAACCTATTTTTTATTCCTATTTTTTATCCCTTTTGATAATCGTAGAGTCAATCTCAAGGTTGCTACTTCTTTTAAATCGATGCAGAGTAGCATCTTCTCCCACAACCATTTTGAAATGTGTATACATTGAGTGAACACTGTAAATGCTACACCCCATAATATCTTCTTGCAATAGTTGTTTCCAAATATAGAAGACACCAGAAAGTCTACTTTCTGGTCATTGTTTTCTATATGGTATTGCATTGTAAAATATTATTTATTATACGATGGAGAAGCCACGATAGATTTCATTATTCTGTCTTTCAATTGTTCTTCTCATCCGTGCACTTTGATTTTCTGGGTCTCCATCCTCGGTGTTTTTTAATGTATTTTTTCTCTTGTTTTCCATCAAATTTGCAGTTTTCCTACATTTTTCCAGGAAATAATTTACCAGATCTTGCAAAGTTGTCTATGTCACCTGATAACTGATACATTCCAAGTTCTTGAATTTATCAACAGCGCTTATGCAACTTGCCAGTTCTTCCATGCTTCTGAGTTTTACAATCTTTGCGNTATAAGATATATATAACATTAATATAATATATAATGTCTTTATATAGTTTACATATATGATTATATATAATGTTTATAAAATATATATATAATTATAATCACATTAATATGTAAGAATATATCATATTAATTAAAATAAACTAATATGCACCACTAAAATAAAATACAATAAACATTAATTAAATACTAATTAACAATATAAAATCAATTGAAATGCATGCCTTTGACAAAAATACTTATTAAAAACTAAATCAATTTTTGGGGTTTAACACAGCCCCCAACTAATCTTTTGCCAGTGCTTAGCCATAAAGGCAAAAATAAATAAATAAATAAATAAAACATTAATGGATGCATAAAATTATGCTATTGTTATTCCAAGATATAATTTTTTTAGACTTAACACATTAAAAATATGTAGACATTTAACAAGAAAAAGATAAACAATAACAAAACAAAAATTAGACTTGTTCATTTACCAAATGTTTATTTACTTATTATTTACTAAGTATGTATATATGCTTATTTCTCTTTTGATGATAAATTCTTATTCTTGGATATGAGTCTCGGTTAGGAAGGCCCCATCTAAGATTAATTAGGCTTAACATCACCTCACAAGGTTTGCTTCATTAGGTGTGAAAATGTCTTGCAAACTCAAAGTTTACACCTTTCCTACGATTTAAGGATCCGAAATGCATTGCTTACATCTAACTCATTCCTTGACTTAGGTCAGCTTCCAAGCTGGTTATACCCTACTATCATATCCTTTATTAATTAGTTATCTCCCCCTTCCCCTAATTAAGTTAAGGTATAGAACATGCATAGGTTAATTAGCAAATAAAAATTATTAAAAGAAACATGGTCAAAGGATATACCAAAAGAAAAAATTGCCCTAGGTTTTATATATCCAGATAAGTAAGAAGGTACCAAAGGTAATGGATGAATGAGTGTTACTATCCATCATTAGTGACCATAGTAGGCATCTCAACCATTAATGCGTATGGAAGGCATGATGGAAAACATAAAGAAAACTCATGCACAAAAGTACCACTAGTCAGAAGAGATGACCATGCAAAAGAAAAATAGGAAGATAACTCAATAAAAATGAAAAAGAGAAATAGCAAAAGTTTAAAACAAGGTAAAAGCAAAAGCAAAAGAAAATAATAATTTGAGAAGTACAAAGAAACAAAAAGAAAAAAAATAATAATATGAGAAGTATAAAGAGACAAAAGCAAAGTAACTAAATAACAAAGTAAGAGAAATGATTAAAAGTGAAGGTTCTCATGAACATACTAACTATGAATAAGTCACTCCTTCATTGCTAGTGCTATACCTAAGTTCTAAGGTAGTGGCATTGTGGGAGTTCTTATGGGAGACAAATTCATTTTGTAAGGGTTTCTCACATGGCTCTAATCTTGCTTGATATTGATAAATGTCTTTACCACCAGAAAAACTAGGTCCAATATAACACATCCTTTCCACCTTAGTGACTCATCCAAGCAAGTATTTAATAGAAACCAAACACTAATAAGCATTACCCTAAACTATGCTATTTAGCCATCTTGACTTATGAATATTGTACTTAAGGAATATTGTTTAAAAACAATGAACTTTATTATGTGTAAGATACTTATTAGTCTAAGGCTTACCCTTAGTTGGATTTGGGGTTTAAACCTACCTATTTCAAGGTAGAAGGAGTTTTCCTTCTCCCTTGCATTCCAAACATGATGCTATCGAATTTTTTATAGTCCCAACTAACAATAGAATGTCCTATTGCCCTCTACATTTTTCAAAGCAAAAGTTGTAGACTGTAAATACTTCCTTATTAGCTTATTCTATGACATAGCAATCTTTTTGGGGGGCATGTTTGAGAGCTAAGACTTATATAATGAATTATTGTCATGTAATTCATCAGTAGTGGGATAAGTTGGGTTCCTTAGCTCTACTAGTTCATCTTCTTTGGGTTCTTCAATGTGATGTTGATAATATAACTTAAGCCTTTGCCCATTAACTAGGAATGTAGTTGAGGAATCATCAATAGGTGATATGAGAATGCTTCCATTATCATGGACTTGGACAACTAAATAAGGGCCTTCCCACCTAGTTGTTAACTTCTTTAGAAATTTATGTAATCTCATATTGTAGAGAAGAACTTTATCACCTATAGAAAAATATATTTTTAAAAAGACTCTTATTGTAACAACGTTGCCCGACATTGTCCAGCACCCCAAGAAATTCACTAAGATCCAATGGATTTGGGGTGGAAGACCTGGGAAATACACCTCTAACAAGCATGCAACCTAAGAGAGAGTGCAAGCAGCAACACAACTTCTTAATATATGTATGGGAATGCACCTCATGGAGGACAACTAACTCCAAATGAGGACCTTGAAAATAAGCACACAAGCAACCCTAAAGACAACATCAATGGAAGTAGAAACAATGCATCTACAAGGGGTGGTGCCTTAACCCTAGAACCCTCATGATTTGGTACAAGGTTCAGCTTGGCACCGCACTAGAACTATACAATCCTAGCTACCTGCATATCTACGACCACCATATAATCAGGGCCATGTAGTTCTCCACGTGAGGGTAATATGAAGAGAACTTAGAGAGAGTTCTAGTAGGAGGGCGTCCTACTACTGACTTGGTACCGCCAAGTTGGGATGGGTTTTCTAACACTTGAGAGTCACCCAAGGGTGCCTCAGAGTATTCCATGGCCCCCAAACCATGGGGAGAGCCTAGGAGAACCACCACCCTGAGACATCTCTCACAGTCCTCTCTTGCGCAAAAGAAGCAACATCCTCAGAGCGGAACCTAGGATGACTTCAAGAGTACACTTCAAGTATAGGTTTGAAAATCCATCAACTCTAGGGAACTCATTAACTCAATTGATGCCAAGCTTGAAGGAAGGTACCAACCCCAACACTTGATACATCTTTCCATCCAATGCCTTGCATGAAATGCAAAGGGCACTTGGAGGAATCCCAAAAACTTTCCCAACTCTGTGACAAGTGGAAGTAGTCCAACCCAAAAGACCAATGTATTTAAGGTGTCCCCTAGATTTGTCCCTTGTGAGTTCTAGAGACTTATCTTCTTATGTAGGCCCATACCTATGCAAGAAGACAACTCGTCTTCCACAAGTCCAGCCAAGTTCCTTTGTGAATGGCATCTCAGCACGCATCAATTTTCTTGATGTTTTTTTGATTTTTTGATTTCTATTTTTTATTTTTATCATTGATTTTGATGGCTCACCAGGGCCACTACCCATGGTGATGGACTTGAGAACATAAAATTGAGAGGGAGAACATGCTTTAAAGAGCCATATCTCCATAAGCAACTCACACTTGCCAGAACTCCATGTTCTACTTCTCACATCTATACCCATGGGGTCTCACCAGTGTAACTATCTAAGCATAGAATCTATGCATTTGTACCATGCACATTTTTTTCCATCATGTCTATTCAAGTTGGTATGAAGGAAGTCAAGCATGTTCTCCCTTCAAAACAAGGTACAAGGGTAGATCTTTTGAGCCTAGCCTTGCTGTTTGTAGACACACTAGCATTGCAATCCTCATTTTACCATCCAACACTATTTCATTTCTATAGCCAAGAGAGAAGATCCAAATTTTATTTAAAAAGCTTCTCCAAGAGGCTACCATAGCATACAAATCCATCTATTATCAACATCCTTTGGGATTTTCCAACATTAAGAATGCCTACTCAAATGTTAGAACAAGTGGAGGATATGTTGGATAGCCAACCCCAAGGTAATCCTCCATACACATGTCTCATGACAACAGCTACCACATCATTGATTACAACCATAATGTTTCGTTCATGGAAAAGGATCAATTGTGCTTGCAACTTACAAGTTATCCTTCCCACTGCGAGATATGGGACAAACGCCATTTTTTGAACACTTGGTCCAAGGAAGCATATAGAGTCACCTCTGAGGGCAACCACAGTCATGAATTCTCCAAGGAACATCTAGGTTCCTAGAGTTTGAATTTTTTTTATCATGACAAGAATAACTACCACTCATAATCAACACCTATCATTGGATTTTTGAACTTGAAGGAAGAATCCTCTTTGGGAGGCTTCTTCCATAAGCAAGTACAGTAGCCCAGCTACACCTTACCCATGATACATACCCAAGTAGTTCACATAGCCAACAGAACTGTAACATCAAACCATTACCAGCTAAGGGAAGACATGGATTTACAAGTATTATCCACATTCGATTCCACCCTAAGAATAACTCAAGAAGTGAAAGAGTTTATCTCTTAAAAATTTTACCAAGAGGGATTTCTATTTCATCCTAGGAGATTTGGGTCTTTGTTTCATACATCCCAATCCAACCCATTTACAACAATTGTGGTGCACAAGGTCGTACCATTGCCTATTACCATCCAACCCAAACAACAAACATGAGACAACAAGAATATTTTGCCCATAGGAGGACTAGGTCCTCAAGATAGTTTTAGAAAGAATGGGCTTCACCAACATCAACTACAAACTCAAAACAATACATGATTCATCCTTGAAGTGTTTACAATAAGGGTGGTCTATCATAGAACCCCAACAAGGAAGTCCCTCTGGAGTCCCAAAAGCTAAGAGAGAGTACATAAAATCATGCCTTGCTTACAACAAGGAAGATATATACATTTAGGCTACATCAACAACACAACCTCACAAAGGAGGTTCCATAAATTCCACCAAGGTAATAACATTCTATCTCTGAAAACAAGCCCCAAAAGTTCACGAACATGCAACCACTGATAGGAACAAGTCCCAAACATCAACTACTTCTGGATTCCATCTAGGGAACAGCTGTTTTGATACAACCTACATTATTATTTTAGGAACTAAAGAGGGCATCCATTGGAATGGAGAATGACCCCTCATAGGATTAGAGAATCACCAAGTAATATAGTGTTCATCCTTGTTGTCCCACTAGAGAGGTTAGGACACTAACATGAATTAACAATACACCAGAGAAATGGAACAATACATTAGGGATAGATGGTGTGATACATTAGTGTACACAAGGAACGAGGTACATGGAGGATATTTAGCAAGACACCATAGCCTGCTAGGCACAATGATTCCCAAGTCATGAAATCACACCATAGTCCACAAAAGCACTAATAAGTTCCAAGCCGTGAGAGCAAATCATAGCCCTCAAAAGAACCAATAAGTCCTAAGCCATGAGAGTGCATCATAGCCCTTAGAAGCACAAAAACCAACTAATCATAAGAGCACACCATCATCCATGAAGCACTAGAAGCCCCTAATCATGAGAGCATAGGCTCAAGTATTTTTGAGCACAGCCAAATCCATCAAGCAAGGCCACCAAGAGAAGTCACAACTTTTGTAACCGTAACATCATTTATTCAAGGATGGACCATTATCCCAACATTTGCAAAACTGCTCCACCATCACATCTAGCATGGAAGAGAGAGTCTAGGTGCCGATACCTAGAACTCAACTCTACCCCACAACTAAACATAGTAGCATCACCTTGATTTGAATTTTAGTCTGCCATTGCAATTCACATGGCCACCGTGAACTACCCACTATCAAGATCAAGCTCACCAAACCAATTTGTTTGTATTTTATGCTACATACCACCGTCAATCTCCTATGGATAAGATTTTTACTAGTCTAGGAACCCAAGAGGAAGTGTTCCTAAGACTTGTCCTGTCTCAAGAATGTTCACCAAAGGACACACCTTCATGGAATGGCAATATCACCAAGAACACAAGGCATCAATTCAAGAGCACCTTGGGTAAGGACATGCCCTGGCCTACTCATTACAACACCATATCTTAACAAGAGAATTTTCCATGAGGTTTTCAATAGCATTACACATCAAGGCACAAAGGCTGCTTACAACATATAGAGAAGGCACTTCAAGAATGAGCACTAGGAAAACACCATACATCAAGCTTGGCCTTGTCATAGGCTGTGGCATTGGCCTACAACAAGGTGAAAACTGACTCACATAGGGCCATAACATCTAGTACTTTTGTGTGCATAAACTGTCAAAATTGAGAATATCACAAGGTTACATTACAATCTCACACACCCAAGGATAGGAATACATTTAGTGAGCATAATACATGGTATTCAGGAACACTGCCTAGGCCTAGAAGACTATAGAATGAACTACCCAAGCCCATCATAAGCTAAAAGGTTTAAACCACTAGGAGAATACCAAGAAAGCACCATGCTATTTTAAGAAAAACCTATCTCTATCATGGAATGTACACAATCATCTGTTGCACCGCATCCACTGCACAACTATCTCTACACGTACGTGAAAAACCATCACATTGAACTCATTGCATGATTACCATCGAACAAAAATGATTCCTGACATGAGCACAACGATCAAATAATGGGACACACCAATTAAGTATTCACCACCTACCACTATGGGACCTCAAGGCATTGGCCACTCCTAGGCCATCAGTATCCAACATGGCCAAGGATACCATTTTATTCCATCAACTAACCCAACATATGTAGGGTCTAGGATGGATCACCATCCTCTATTAGTGCTCACCCAGCATAAAGAGGCAAAAAAATCATGATGTACCTATTGTTTCATCACAACCAAGATACTAATAAATCCACAACCCAATGTTGGGATTCTGAGATCAAATAATCAATTCATGAAGGCCTCAAGAGCACACATCTTCCCCATAGACATAGTGCTCACAGAATCAACTAAGGTCACCACCGACCACATCTTTGTACCTATGCTTCCTATGAAGACTAAGACAATAGCTTAGAGATAGAGAAGTTAGCAAGAACATGATCAGCACATTAGCCTCATATACAACCATCAAGGATGATCATATAATAGAGAAATATCACTCTTGCAACATCATAAAGAGTAAGACCTCAGCAACACGCATAGAGATCAATCATGTAAAATATTGATGGGTTAATTAGATACACTCACACAAAAGAATTCATCATGAGGCATACCTAGAGAGATCTAGAACACTCTCAAAATTCCAAGATTCACATACAACAAACACTCCTAGCCACTGACACTAGTTCCAACCAGAATCAAAATCGTAACACAACCATAAGAGGCATTGACAATAAAGAATCATTATCTCAATTGAAAAATAAGGAAGGTCTAGCCAATAGTAGGTCTCAACAAAGCTCCAATTCTCGCTATAATGACAAACATCAAGGAGGATGAGTCCATAAGAAAAACTCACATTAATAGAGGAGAGGTCTCAACAAGAACCAACAATAGAATGACTTACATCAGAAGGCCTCCAAATCAAAGTGTCCAAAGAAATGTCACCAATCAAAGGAGTGATGCCACAAACCCAAGAGCAACAAAACCAGCATAAACAAAGTAGTACAACTCACTAAAGGTCTACCATAAGGGTAATCATGCCTAAAGCACAAGAGGTTTTCAAAACAAGACAACAAATATTTGGCTTTGAGATGGCACAAACGACCTCAAAATGCATCCTCAACAATCCCAACAACAAATCATCACACAGAATAGAACACAAAGCCTTGCATTACAAATGATAGACACAACGAAGGTAACATGCATGTAGAATTTGAAAATGTAACCAAGAATACACACACACATAACTAGACAAGCATACAATCACAAACACAAACATATGAAGTCTACTAGCAATGGTCTTAATCCATCCAGAACAAGGCTTACCAAAAGCACATGTTTGAAGGCCTTCCATCTTGAGGTACCTGGGAATCAACATGTCCCAATTTGTATTTTTGATCCTCACTATATCTAAGGTGAGTGGAAGTGCAAGGATACTGCATCCTACATAAAGCAATCAATGCCATCTTGATACATGTCATCTGAGTGGAAACTAAAGCAAAGACTAGGTCTGATTCATCCTAGTTGAATCATTGGAGACTAGAGATGAGAGCTCCTCGAGTAACAATAATTTATGAGTTTCCAATAGAACTCTTGTCTACCATATCAAATAAAACCAAAACTGGTCCAACCACAAGTAAACAAGTGGAGAACAATACCACAATGTAATCGTATACATCCTCGAGAAGAACAACATACATCAATTGCTCATAACGTAACATTAGGCCCCTCATGAATAGCGTAAGAATCTTATCATAAGGCAACTCTTCAAAGAATACTTATGGATATGATCCTAGATCACCTAGATATCAATATGAAGGGACCATTAATAGAACAACCTCAATGGTGTAATAAAACCAAAGGGCACACACATATCGCAACATGATTCCAAAAATGCTCTAATACCATCTATAACAATTTTGCCTTAACATTGTCCGATACCCAAAGGAATTCACTAAGATCTAATGGATCTAGGGCGGAAGACCTGAGAAACACGCCTCTAACAAGCAAGCAACACAAGAGATAGTGCAAGTAGCAACACAAGTTATTAATATATGTATGGGAATGCACCTCACAAAGGACAACTAACTCCAAACGAGGACCTTGCAAATAAGCACATAAGCAACCCTGTAGACAACATCAATAGAAGGGGAAATGATGCATCTACAAGGAGTGTTGCCTCACCCCCAGAACCCTCATGATCTAGTATAACGTTTGGCTTGGCACCACACCAAAACTATGCAATCCTAGCTTCCTACATATCTATGACCACCGTAGAATTAGGGCCATGTAGTTCTCCATGTCAGGGTAGTATGAAGAGAACTTAGAGAGAGTTGCAACGGGAGGGTGTCTTGCTGCTAACTTGGTACCGCCAAGCCAGGATGGGTTTTTTAACACTTGAGAGCCACCCAAGGGCACCTCAAAGTGTTCCATGGCCCCTAAACCATGGAAAGAGCCCAAGAGAACCACCACCCTAAGACATCTCTCACACTTATCATGTAATGTTTTCATTTGTTTCTTTACAATTTTTTGCTTGTCAAGAGCATGTACCCACATTTCATCAAGTTTGTGAAGTTGGTTGATTCTAGTGACTTGATTCATGTCTTCATCAAAATTAAATTTCTTGGCTAACCACAAAGACTGATATTTAAGTTCAACAGGTAATAGATGTAGCTTACCATAAATCAATTGATAAAGTGAATATCCTAAACTTGGTTTATAGGTAATTCGATAAGCCCAAAGTGCATCTTGCAATTTTTGAGACTAATCCTTCCCTTTAGTACATACAATTTTTGTTAATATATTCAAGATAATTCTATTAGTATTCTCTACTTCACCATGTGTTTGAAGATGATAGGTAGTAGCTATCTTATGTTGGATACCACAAGACTTAAGGAATTTTTTCATGATTTTATTGACAAAATGGGTTCCTTGATCACTAATGATCATCCATAGAGTTCCAAAGCAAGTTAAAATATTCTCTCTAAGGAATGCTACAACTACCTTAACATCATTTGATGGAGTGACTTTTGCTTCTACCCATTTGGTAACATAGTCGATACAAACTAAAATGTATTGACATCCATTAGATGGTGGAAATTATCCTAAAAATTCTATACCCCACACATCAAATGGTTTTGTTATTAAAATTGGTTTTAAGGGCATTTCATGCCTTTTTTTTATGGCTCCCATTCATTGACATTTATCACACTCTTGCACATACTTATGTGCATCGTTAAAAATTGAGGGCTAATAAAATCCACTTTGAAGGATTTTGATAGCTATATGTTTGCTATTAAAGTGGCCACCCGCTAAGTCATCATAGCACATTTGTAAAATTTCTTGTTGTTTAGTCTTAGCCACACATCTTCTTGCTATTTTATCTTTACATATTCGATAGAGATATGAACTACTCCAAATGTACCTAGATATGTTGTGAAAGAAAGATTTCTTTTCTTCCTTAGTCCAATTGGTAGGGGTTCTCATATTCTCTAGGTAGTTGGCTATATTAGCAAACTAATGATCCTTTTTTTGGTAGCTAAGAATTTAATGGCTAAATGATCAATATATACTCTAGTTTTATATCTTATTAAATAATTTTTGAATTTATCTAAAGCATATAAAATGGCTAAGAATTATTTTTCTATAGTTGTATAATTTACTTGGGCTTGGTCTAAACTTTTGGACACATAATAAATCACTTGTGGTTTATGATCAATGTATTGTCCTAAAACTGCCCCTACTACTATGTGACTAGCATCACACATTAAATCAAATGGATAATCTGAATTAGGTGCATTTAATATAGGGGCTTTGGTTACTTGTTTTTTTAATTTCAAGAATGCTTCTTGACAGTCATTAGTCTAAACAAATGAAACATATTTTTCTAAGAGCATGTATAATGGTTTCGTAATTTTTGAAAAGTCTTTGATAAACCTTCTATAATACCTAGCATATTCTAGAAAAGATTGAAGATACTTTAAATTAGATGGAGCTAAAAGTGTATATGTGACTCTTACTTTTTTGTCATCCATTCTTATCCCATCTTTAGAAATAACATGTCCTAACACTACGCCACTTGTAACCATCAAGTGAATCTTTTCCCAACTTAATTTTAAATTTTTATTAATACATCTATCTCAGACATGTTCGAGATGTTGCAAAGTTTCATCATAAGTATTCCCATAGACTGAAAAATCATCCATAAAAACTTCAACATAATCTTCTAACATATCAAAAAATATTGAGATCATGGCTCTTTGGAAAGTGGCTAGTGCATTACAAAGGCCAAAAGGCATTCATCTATTATCAAAAGTTCCATAAGGACATGTAAAGGTTATTTTATGCTAGTCTTCAAGGGCAATGGCTACTTGATTGTATCCACTAAATCCATCCAAAAAACAATAATACTCATGTCCTTTTAACTTTTCCAGAATTTGATCTATGTATGGTAATGAGAAATGGTATTTCTTTGGAATTTGGTTTAACCTTCTATAATCCACACAAACTCTTCATTTTCCATATTTTTTTGAAACTATAGTAATGGGGCTTACCCATTCACTATCAACTATTGGATAACTAATCCCTTCTTTCCAAAGTTTTGTAATTTCATCCTTAACAATTTGTTTTGAGGTTAGATTAATTTGTCTTGGGGGAATTCTTACTAGTTTTACATTGTCCTCTAGATAGATATGATGTTGACAAATGTTGGGTGAGATTCCTTGGTGAAGGTCCTCATAACTCCATGCAAATGCCTCAGAATTTCTATGAAAAACTTCTAATAATTTTTCTTCTTGCTCATTAGTAAGTTGGGATTTATTATTAATGGTTTATTTTGATCTAGGAAAACATACTTAAGTGTATTGGGTAGTTCTCTAATATCTAAGGAATCTTCATTTGAAGGTTGAATTATTTCTCCAATATTTCCTAAGCCTAAATTCAAAATTTAGTTAAAGAGATCTTAGTGTTCTTTAGTTGAGAGGTCTAAAGGTCCTTCCTAAAAATTATTCGACACTAAGGTTTCCCTATCTTGTGCCATTGCTAAAGTGGATAAAGTGTAGAGCATTCTTTCTTCCTTCAAGTCTAAATTTAAATGACCTTCTTTTACCTTATCATATATATTTAGTGTAAAAGTAATATTTTCAAAGGAGATTTGTAGTTATCTAGATCTATAATTAATTACCACATCAATTGTTTCTAACCAAGGTCTACCTAATATAATAGGAAAAAAATCAGGATCTTTTACTTCCAAAACAACAAAGTCAATTAGGTATTTTCATTTTTGTACCTCAATTATCAAGTCCTCTACTATTCCTATGGGTTTGACATTTGATCCATTAGCCAATGATATTGTCATGTTTACTCCTTTGACATACTCAATATCAAGCATTCTAGCTATTTCAAGAGGCATGATATTAATGTTGGCTCCTAAATCCAATAGGGGATTTTTGATCACTTGGCCATTTATTTTAATTGGGATGGTAGAGACTCCTACATCTTGGTATTTTGGAATCTCATGACTTTATATAAGTTGAGAAATATTATCAACTAGATAAACTTGTTTAGAAATTTTTTCCTTTCTTTTCTTAGTGCATAATTCCCTTAAGTATTTAGCATAAAGAGGTATGTCTTTTACTGCTTGTTCCAAAGGAATATGCAAATACAATTCACTAAACATTTTTTCAATATGGGCTTTAGTTGTGAAATCCTCTTGTAATCATTTAGGAAAAGGAGATAAAACTGGTTATCTAGAGAATAAATGTTGTTCTTTTTCCTTACTTGGTTAATCTTCCTCATTTACTATTTGTGGCTAAATTTCTTCTTGTGTTCCTACCTCCTGAAATCTTACCTTCTTTTGGGCTTTAGGTTCAATTATTTTTCCACTTCTTGTAGTAATAGAATGTAATTGCTCTTTTCCCTTTCTTTGAGATGTGGGATTGGGTTCAGGTTGGGATGGTAACTCATTTTTAGTTATGTCTTGAAATCTTCTCCTAGTCTCACTCATGAATTATCTACATTCTTTTATGAAGGAAGTAAGGCTTTGGGTGAGTTGGTTCAACTGTTCATTAGTTGGGTTTCTAAATGGCCTAAAATTATTTTGAGGATGTTGTTGTGGGTAAAATGGTTGTTGAGGAAAGTTCACTGTTGGTTGGCTCTTATACTATTGGAAAGCTTGTACTGACTCTTGCATTTCCTCTTGGAAATATAACAAAGCTAGGTAGGTTGTTTGGTCATGTTGGGAAATGCTACAAGTACTGCATGCTTCACTTTGAATTCCATGAGCTTGTTTCTTAATCAATCGTATTAACTCAATGACTTTTCTATTTAACTGTTCTATTTATTGGGTCATGCCTTGCATAATGTTGGGTTTTGGCCAATGTTTACTTTGGTCTACTAATGAATCTATAATTCTCCAACCATTTTTTGGTGTTACATTTAAAATATTTCCTCCACATGCAAAGTCAACATTTTTCCTACAATAAGGTAATAAGCCTTCTACAAAGATTTGAATTAATTGATGGGCTAGGAATCCATGGTTTGGATTCTTTTAGCACAATCCTTTAAATCTATCAAAAGCACTCTCATAGTCTTCATCCTCATGTTGCATAAAACTCATTAATTATTTCCTTAATGAGTACAGTCTATCATTAGAAAGAAATCTTTGTAGGAAAGCATTCTTAAACTCTTCATCTACATCTCTTCCCTATGGAAAACCCCATGGGCCTTGAGGTATGATGGATGCTCTTTGATTCAATAATTCTCCAAGGGTTTGCCCTAGGTAAGGCTTGCTAATTGGAACATTGAAACTCAAACTACCAATGGAGAAAGGAATTGAACCTAAGAAAAATGGAGGTGTATGACGTGAAGATGATCCCATCATGTAAGTAAAGGTTACTATTGGAGTTACTATAGGATTTGATATAGAAATACAGATTGGTGCTGGAGTTTGTAAGTTCAAAGTATTTATTAGTTGGGTAGTTCCTCCAATTGTGGTTACATAAGTTGATATTGGGGTAGTATTTTGAAATTCTACTCCTATAGTTAAACTCATGGTTGATATTGCGGTAGTATTTTGAAATCCTGCTCTTGTAGTAGTTGAAATATCAAATAGAGGATTAATAGATATGGAAAAATCAAAACTTAATTGTATTGGTTCCTCTTCATTTTATTTTTGATTGACTTTTGTATGATTGTAAAAACTAAGAGTGCTCCTAGAAGGTTGAATTCAGGTTGGTTTCTTTGGTTGCTTTATTGGTTTCATTTAACAAAAACACTCTTTGTTGGCACATTCATGGAATACCATTCTTAAGAATGTACAAAATAATTTAATAACTCCTACTATTGCAACTTTAATTACAACTTTTTAAATAGTTTTAACTGGTTGTATGATAAGAGGAGCTAATTTTTTGGATTTTTCCTTATTTTTTAATTTTTAATGCAAGAAAAATAAGTAAAAGAAACCATTTCTCAATTTACTTAAATAAAATAAAATAATATGTACCTAGAATATGAAATTACAAAATGAAATTAAAACATACAGAACTCTTGGTGATGATTAACTCTATTAGCCTCCCTAGCAATGGTGCCAAAATTGACAAGCCAAGAAAAATAGATACCTTTAAAATTTATCTTTTCTTTGTTGCAGATATTGTCACCTCATCTATGTCAAATCCGTGAGTCGTATCCCATGGAGGAACAATTCAAAAGTCAAAAAGATCATTAAGATGTAAAATAAATGATTAGATCTAGATTTAATTGAGAACACCACACTTATGGCTATCACCCATAAGTAAAATCGATAATCTTTCATATTAACTTCTAACATTAAGCTTAAAGATGAATACAACCAATTTAATCAAATTGAATTTAAATAAACTTAATAGAAATAAGGAAGATTAAAAAAGAGACATCACCTAATTTATGACCCTACTCTAGTGTCTCCATAGTGCAACAATTTCACAACCTTAAAACATTATTGGTTGTTAATTGCCATAAAGCATCAACACTCTTCCTTTGCAATTTTATGCGAAAATTCAAATTTGGTGTGGTTCTTCCAATAAAATCTTCTCTATGGTTCTTTGTAAAAAATATAGAACCAAAAACATCCACACCTTGCTCTACAAAGTTTGAATGCATTATTTATACCCAACAATGTATAAAAATAAACCTTTTAATAATGGGTTGGGTATTAGAGAAGCTGATGCCAATCCGTTGACATTGGTAAATTCCAAGTTGGGCATCCTTATGTCTTTGTTTAGCATTAATTCTACTGAAGATAAGTGATGGACATGTCAAAGATGGTCAAGTTTCTATCCATGTATCCACCAGCATTTTTTGCCAGCTAACATGTCAATGAGAGTGGTTTTTCCTATACTAACTTGTCATTTCTCTTGCTAAACAAAGGCGTGCACTTATCTTTGTCATTATTTTCACTTGCCATCTCTGTCCAACATGCTACACAGTCCATTTGAATTTGGATTTGCATTTGACCATGGGATTAGCCTTAGCATATGACGATGACTTCCAAAGCTCAATTCCTACCTAGACACTAATTCTGAAACACCACAATTCATTTGCAAAATTGGAAAAGATTCTATCATTGTCTCGTCATCATTTTTGCAATAATAAAAATTCTTCTTGAAATCATTTCCTTGAATTCATATTACAATGGAATTAGAGCTATTATATTTTTACATAGCCAAGGTAATTCAATAAGGCAAATCACATGCTTCTGGACTTCAGCAGGTGGCATTTCTAGGCACACGATTTCTAAACTACATTTCCTTCCTTATTGCATAAGTTTGGTATGACACATACACTCATTAGTATACATAAATTCTATCTAGCCTATTTTTTATTCCTCTTTTTTAGCCCTTTTGATAATCGTACAGTTAACCTCAAGGTTGCTACTTCTTTTAAATCGATGTAAAGTAGGATCTTCTCCCACAACCATTTTGAAATGCATATACATTGAGTGAACACTATAAATGTTGCACCCCGTAATATCCTACAATTATTGTTTCCTGATATAGAAGACACCAAGAAAGTGTTCTTTCTAGTCAGTATTTTCTGTATGGTATTGCACTATAAAATATTGTTTGTTATACAATGGAGAAGCCATGATAGCTTTCATTATTCTATCTGTTAGTCGTTCTTCTCATCCTTGCACTTTGATTTTCTAGGTCTCCATCCTCAGTGTTTTTATGTATTTTTTCTCTTACTTTCCATCAAATTTGTAGTTTTCTAGAATCTACATTTTTTCAAGAAATAATTTACCAAATCTTTAAAAGCTATCTATGTCACCTGATAACTAATACAATTCCAAGTTCTTGAATTTATCAATAGCACTTATGCAACTTGCCAGTTCTTCTATGCTTTTGAGCTTTTAAAGTATTTGCAATGACTCTTATTTGTTTAATATCTTGCTCCCTTTAACTCATCGAGAAGTGATGAGCCAAAGGATGCCAACTTTTCCCTAATAATATATATAAAATATTTATATACTTTATATATAATATATTTATACAGTATAAACTATAATGTTTATATATAATTATATAATATTTATATAGTTTATGTAATATATATATATATATAATCACATTAATATATAATAATATAGCATATTAAGTAAAATAAACTAATATGCACCACTAAACTAAAATATAATAAACATTAATTAAATACTAATTAACAATATAAAATCAATTGAAATGCATGCCTTTGAAAAAAAATACTTATTAAAAACTAAACCAATTTTTTGGGTTTAACATAGATCCTCCATTTCCCACTTTTCTTTAGTACAATCATAACTAAGGTAACCCACTCACTATCTATAATGGGATAGATGAGCCCTACCTTTAGGAGTTGCTCAATCTCCTCTTTGATGATTTGCTTAAGCTTGGCATTCAACCTTCGCTGCAACTGTCTCTTTGGTTTAATGAAGGAATCTATATAGTTTTGATGCTCACATATCCTTGAGTCAATTCTTGTCAACTCATGATATGATCAAGCAAATATTGTTGGCCATTTGTTGATGACCTCCAATAGCTTCCTTTTCTGTATAGGAGCAAGATTGGCATTGATGATGAACAACTTGCCATTGTTCAAAAAGGCATATTCCATTCTAGCTAATAAAGTCTTTCACTCAAGCGACTCCTGTTTGAAGCTCTCAGGGATTTTTGAACTCTCCCTAAGTGGTTTCATTATGTTCATTAGAGAGCTGGTGATGCATTTGCTCCAATTTGTCCATATCTCCAACATAGGCACTTGTAAGGCTCTCAATATGTTCCATGCATAATCATGAACTACTCTCTGTTTTAACTATCAACCACTAGGTTCCCTCCTATTTTGTCACTGCTTCATATAGGTGCCTTTGAACCTCTGTGACATATGAACACTCCTTGCATGTTGTGAGTGTTGTGCTTTTGATTATCTCTAATTTTTGCACACAGTGGCATCCTATGTCACTGTACACGAGGCATGGAATGTGCTCTTCTCTATCTCCAAGGAGAGGTCTCTAATTCCCAGTCATGCATCAATCATACTTAGTGAAGCTCTTTCCATAATGATAGAGAAGTCCCCCTTGTAGTTGTTCACTAGTATCACAAGGAAGTCAGCAAGATATGACCATGCACAAACAGTGGTCACAATGTCCTCCACCAGTCCCAAGGGGACAATGATGGAGTAATCTACTAACTCTAAGTGAATGTTGCTTTTCTTAAGTGGAGGCAAGTTCTAGGCTTTGTACATTTCCTGTGAGATTAGATTAACACCGAAACATGAGTCTAGAAGAGCCTTGTAAGGTTCATTTTTAGTGATTTGTAAGTAAATGATGGGAATCCCATGATCAAATCTCTTCTTGGGAAGATGGTTAGCCTTTATCCAATCAATGACCACATGCATCAACATTACAATGTGTACTTTGGGAGGTATTTGATTCAAAGGGATCTTGAAGGACCTTGTGAAGGAGGAAGGAGAAGAAGCAGGGTCAGTAGCTACAGGTGTTTGTAGGAGCTTGGTAGGACTTTTGGTTCTCAAAAAAGGATCTTTTAAAGGCTTAGTATCAAAACCACTCAGCTGGGGGCCCAGATGTAAGTTCATAGCCCTTGTGGAATTTCTTTGTTGTAGCTAGGCTAGTATT
The DNA here is from genome assembly GCA_015680685.1 of Gnetum montanum. Taxonomy (NCBI): domain Eukaryota; kingdom Viridiplantae; phylum Streptophyta; class Gnetopsida; order Gnetales; family Gnetaceae; genus Gnetum; species Gnetum montanum. The sequence goes on along the minus strand of MNCI01002011.1, from coordinate 476,534 downwards.
TTGCCCTACATAGATGGAGCAGGTGGCAAAGGAGTTGAGGATTGAGATGCATGAGTAGAAGGATGAAGAAGATAATAGGGAAATGAAAACTCCCCTTGGAGATGGTTCTCTATAATATTTAGAAGGGTAGTAGTGATGCTAGAAAGAAGCATGACTAGAAGAGTTAGGTGAAGAAATGGGTTGCTAACATAGTACCCATATAGACCTGGCTAACGATAAGTGTATTACTGCCTTGGTGGTGGCATCCTCATGACTATGGATGCTGCCACTACTAGTACAACTCATGAGGTTGAGGCAGTGCTCGACTTGGTGACTACACTTGTTGGTGGAACTGCCTATAATTGCCTTGAGGATAAGGTAACCTCTTGGGTGCTTGTTGTTTTACCAAGTAAGGATTTAAAGCATACACTCTAGATTCCTGCAAGTATGACATAATTGGACAACATCTACTAGGATGTTCATATTGGTAAATGTCACATCCATCATCATCTATTTCAAAATCAGCAACCTCTTCCACTATAACAATGTTTCCCTTACCCTTCTAATAGGCACGTTTAGCTTCCTTATTTCTCCTTCTATCATGACCACTACCTCCTTACTGTTTTTTCTCCTCATCAATCTTTAGAGCCATTTGTAATTTTTTATCAGGAATCCCACATTTTATCAACCTTGGCCAATATTTCAGAAATAGATTTTTGTATCGACAAGGTTTTTCATTACACAACTTCATCAAGTAGTGCCTCCTTTTCATTGTCATAAAACCATACCTTCCTTTTGTGAATGAAAGGGTATCAGTTATACTCCTCTAAAATTTCCCCTTTCCTTAACTCACCTTCTTTCTTAGCTGCCTGCTCAATTAGCCTTTGAATCTAATGGGTCATTAGCTCCAAAAGCCTTCCTTGGGAATAAATCCCAAGAGTTCTCCTTGTTTCTATTCAAAGCCCATCTATGATATGGCATAGATGTTCCTTTGAGAATAGCCATGGCCTAGGTATTAGTTCAATAGAGAGTAATACCTTCCTATGGTCGCATCCAAGGACTCATGTGTGTCTTATTTCTAATCTTGGATATGCCTTCTCAAGTTAGACACTTGGAAGTACATCTAAAATTTTTCATTGAACAATTCAAGCATTATACTTCATCATTAAATTGATTTCAATTCCAAGGGTTGGTACCAACTTTTAGCTTTCTTGATGAGTTTCCTAGGGAATAGCTTCAATTTTTGCTATTTGTTCTCTATGTTCTATAAGGCACATGCATCGTTAAAGGCTTGGAGATGATTTTATGGATTAGAATTGTATCATCCTTCAAACTTAGGAATATTATTCACGTCCTTCACATGCCTTATTGTTATCCTCACAACCTCTGCAATGTTTAGCATGTTTCCAGTGGCAATCAAAGGCTCATCATAGTCATGGCCCCTATGATGGTCATGATGCCTATGATGCCCTCTACAATCCCTTCTTCCTCTGTGATGGGCCTCACTTGATTGCCCATTCCCCTAATCTCTACTATTCCAATGGGATCTACGATCATCTCTATCCTGTTGGTCACCTCCATAATGATTTCTTGCCCTACAACTTTGGTCATACTTGGAGAAGGAAAATGATGAGGAGGATGAACGTGAAGAGGAAGGAGAGCTAGCACCAAAATGATGCCTACTACTCCCTCTTCTTTGATCCCTACCATGATTACCATATTTGTCATTATCATGGTGCTTATGATGGTTCCTACCTTGACTCCCTTCCTTTTAGGTCCCACAGTTATGGGATCCATTCTTTCTAGAACTAGGGTTATCTACAGTAGACAATAGACATTGATTGAGGGCCTCCTCATCAATAATAGAAGGAGAGTTGATGTATTAGAAAGTTCCTATGAAGAGGTCTTTCCCTTCCTTCTAGCCCAGCAGGAACAAGGGGCTTGTGAACTAATTGCCTTTTGATGCCTCATAGTGAGCTTGCATCTACCAGTCTTTCTTTTTCTATGCCTTTGTGGGATGATACTCCTAGTAGGCATGATCTTGCACCTTGTACATAACATTAAGTCTTATAATTCCCAATCTCATGAGATTGTGGAGTAGCATTGCAAGACTGATCGATCAAGAGGAAACACGATGTTGCCTTCCATGTCCCTCCACTACGATTTTTCATCCTAGTGCATGATGAAGGTGAAATCTAAAGTGTACTCATTAGGATGTGTATAAATCACTTTGCATTGTTAGGGCATGGGTGGTTTCAAGCATTCTTGCCTTGGATTGGAATTTATCCACAAGTGGTGGTGGAGAATCTTTCCTACAAGAAAAAGTCATGTTAATGTTTAGAAACAATGTGCTTTTGGGAATTCTTTATTATATTAATGATTTTAGCTTTAAGTCCTTTACAATGTCATTAAGTGATTTCACTAACATCTTAAATAGCATGCATAACTACCTAAAATCCTTGACAACAACACCAATGATGAGTAGCAAGTAGTCCATACTTCCAACCATATGAATCACTAGCATTCACTAAGCAATCCAGTTGAACTCCATAGACTTTAGCTCTCTAAGTACATATTATCTAGGTAGTGAACTTAAGGACATGATTATTGTTCTCCTAGTTCTACTTATGGAGGTACAATGGTATCGTTAAGTGTAACTGAGGTACATGATTTGGATAACTTTTATATTTTTATCTATTTATCCTAAGCATTGAAATAAAGTATTTAAATGCTAATCAATCTATTAACTATCTAATTCCTTGAGCTAATCCTAACATAAGCATCCATTCCCACCTACCATACACATCCTGAACACACCTCAACACTACTAGGTTACCAAGCCTAAATGCTACTAGGATTTCCAAGCATTAATATATGCTTGAGGTGGTCATACTTATGTGCATTAATTATTCATATTCATCTAATTAATTAATGTGCATGAATATAAATTACATAATAGTAAAGTGCATTAAAATAAACATTATGCAAATTCCAAGGGCTACAAGGTTTATCAAGAAGTTCATCTTTATTATCATTCACACCAAAGTGTCTAGGTACATTAGTGTTTGAATACAGATCCATACACTTCTCAACTCCTATTATGGGCACTTAGAAATTATTCTAACTGTTACAGGAACAAACTACAAGAATTTTTCTATGCTACTAAATGAACAATGCCATAAATGTGGTGGCTACATGCATTTATATAGGCAAGACCAGGCACTCCATCAATGCATATTTCCATGCATTAATGGGTACACATCGATAGGTACACGTTAATGCAAATACGTACACATCAACAGGGTTGCATCGACGCATGCCCATTGATACTACCCAACAATGATTATTCATCACTTTTATATTCAAATTTCCTCTAAATTCAAAATTCCAAATTTCTTGGCCATCTTATGACCCAAACCTTTTGTTTTAATTGTTTAAAAATTTGTACACTTCTAGAGTTAAGCTCATTTATTGTGGAGGGGTTTATGGATGTAATTTTTGAAATTTTTCTAATTCCCCATTTCTGAACATTATGAAAAATAATAGTAAAATAATCAAAATAATGTGAACTTTCTAATATTAGTTACCTTAGAGCCTTGGGGAGCATTTAATATGAAACCACCTTGAGCCTAAATGCTAAAATTTTTTCTAATTTTTAGTTAACCAGGGGTCCAAAAAATGTTAATTATTAAAAAAAACATTTACCAAAACAAATGTTGATCCTTTGATGATTGCAGGTGATGCTGAAAGGAAAGCCTAAGGTTGATGGTCTTTTACATGGTCAGGCAAAAAGGCCAAGAGAAGGATAGAGGATATGCCCATGGAAAATAGTAGCACATACAAGGATTAAAACTCAAACATCATATGCTTGTTGAATCCATGGAATGATGAGAGGAAATTTTAATCCATCCTTCAAGAATGTTCTGCATAAAAAAGAAGCATTAACATAATAATCAAGATTGGAAACACTACCACCACTAGGGAAAAGAAGAAGATTCATCTTTAACAAATTTTTTGAAGACTTCTACAATTTTGAAAACCTTGATGTTTGTCTAATCTCTCTTTGTCATTTTGTAAAACATCCACTTCAATAAAATTTTGTAATGCGACACTCTAGTATTGTAGTGGTAGTTAATCTAGTCATAGTCACCCCACAATTTTTGCAATGAAACTTTATTCATTTATATATAACTTGAGGACAAGCTTTTAGTTAGTCTTAGGGGTATGATGAGACCTAATATTTTGACCAACTTCATCAATGTGTCTCCATCGACAAAGCCTCATCGATGCATCCCTATCGACACATCTTAGATGCATCAACAAATATATGTTAATGAGGATGCATTAATACATTAATAAAAATGCATCTTACATGCATTAACATAGCCCCATCGACACATCCCCATCGATGTAGCTAAATGTGATGATGTATCCCCATCGACACAATGCTTGTCTTTGCCTATAAATATGCAAGCACCTACCACATATTTGATACCATTTGGTCAGTAGTGTAGCCAAACTCTTATAGTTTTATTCTAGAATCATAGAGAATAGTCAGTGAGTTCCCACAATGTGGATTTGAGTTAGTTGTATGACATTTGATTCAAGTGGCATTGTACCTACAAACATTCCATGAATGGCAATAAGATTGAGATTGATTCCTATTCATTACAGCACTTTGACATAGAATAGATTTACTTTCAATGCAATTTATTTTCTATGTACTTAATTAACATTTACATTTCCATGCACGTTAATGGATCAGTGGAATAAGCATGATCAATTTCAAGCGTAAACACATATTTTCTTGGTAAACCCAACAGCAGTATTGCTTGGTTTACCCAGTAGCATAACACTTGGTAACCCCAATAGTGGATATGTGAGTTCAAGATGTGTAAGGCAAGCTGGGAATGGACATTCATCGTCCTTAGAATAGTTTAGGATTTATCTCCTTGTTATTAATTATTATAAATAATTAATTTCTACATGATTATTCAATTAGTTTAAGGGTTACACAACATCAGTAATCATATGTCTCACTTTCGACTAAACCATATGTGACAAAGCTACCACTAGTCTAAGTGGTAAGACAGTGACCTACGATAAATACTTGATAATCTAGATACCATAATAGTTCCATCCACATAATTCAACCAAATTGCACATGAATGCTTGTAATTCGTATGGCTGGGTGTAGGGGGTACTCGCTACTCATCAAAAGCCATTTAAAAGAAACTAAATTTAGCTATGCAAGTGGAATTAGTAAAGGATTCATGTATCAACTAGCTTAGCTATAGATTTATACCATATATTTATATTTTGGCTAAGAGGATTTCTTCCCTTTATGAAATATAAAATCTTAAGATCAAGTTTTCCTAACTCCTAAATGAAAAGTACTAATTTAAAATTGATTCTTTTACAATTTGTACATAAGCAAAAAATTCATGTAGAAATTTTCAACCAAATAATTCCTGATACTATATATTAGTAATTTTTTTGATAGAATCTAATCCATGTACAAATCATTTACATAAACTTTCAAATATTTTGAATATAAAATTTACTAATGCAAATAAAATCATTTGTGATAGTATAGAATTCTTTTATACAACAAAGCCTTGATGAATATTCATGCATAAATAATGATAAAAAAATAAAATGTGTAATAGGAAAATCATGAAATCACATTTCTTTTGATCTAATATGCAAGTGTTCTTTAAAAGTTTGAAATCCCAGGAAACTTATAATATCTTTTATTGTGAATTGAAGGAAATATCTTTAAACAAGTACACTCCTTTACCTTAAAAAGTGCCACAAATGTGAGACATATTGTTTCTTTGTTACCTATATCAATAAATGTTTTTTCAAGGATCATTCCCTGTGACTTGTGTAGAGTCAAAGCCTATGTTAATCTTTGTTAAAGTTGGTATGTAATAAACCATATTTTTGAATAATATGGTTATTATATTTATCTTTATGTTGTTGTGATTCTTGATGCTTTGACTTCTAGGATCTATTATCTTCTTGCAAAGTACACCTACCTTGATTCAATGACTTACTATTTGAGTGAGCATGGCAATGGTTAGTTTGGCTTTGTGGGAGGTTACATGAGTTATGATTAGTTTTGTGGTATATTTTTTTTATTGTATTTTTATTTTTACAAATTTGGATAATTTATCTACATTGAGTTTTTTAGTATATTTTTCATAAAAACTCCATACTCCATTTAACTAAGAGCTTTGGCATCCATTTCTTTGGGCTTAGAAGTGTTACCAAATTGAAGGCTTGTGATGGTGTGGGAGCTTTACTAGTTTTTAAGTGTGATTATGCTAAAGTAAGTGATGGAGTTCATGTGTCATTTATGGATTTGTGCCTTGGTTTCCTAGGTAAGTTATCTTGGCATTTTTTCTGATCTATTTGAATTCATAGGATTTTGTGCACTATAGGTGTTGTTGGGTTTTACTGGATTCTAAAATTAACATGAATTATGATTGGGTTTGGATATAGCTTTGCCTTATTCTCATGAATAATTCACTATTTCTTTCACTGTAATTTTTCTAATTTTGACAAGAAAGGGCTTTGTAAAAATTTATCATATAAACTACTTTTGGGCTAGGTATTGCATAGTACAGTTATATCATTATGCTATTATGTTCATCTAATCATATATTTAATTAGGTTTTAACTCTTTTGCTAAATTTTGAATCCTTATTATTTTGTATGTTTTCAGTAATTTTACCAATGGTTGGATTCTTTTCCATGCTATTATTTTGTTTATCAGTTTTTCCTTAGTCTATATGTTCATATATGATCCCTAAGTCATGTCCTTATGTCCCTAACATCCCATGTATATTTCCAATTATTTTGAGGATGTTTCATGTTATTTTCTTACTTGCTCAATTTTTGCACCAGAATCGTGAGTCAACCACAAGGCATGGTGAGATCACTAGCACTAACCATGAGTCATGGTTAGGTCGTGGTCTCCTAGCATGAGTCATAGTGAGTTCATGGTTAACCCTAAGCCATTCTTCACATTTTTTAGTCTTTGTTTCTCAAGAACTTGTAATCCCATGAGCCATGGTCAAGTCAAGGTCATCTACCATGAGTTGTGATGAAGTCATAATTAAAAATTCCTGATTGTTTTAACTAATCTAAGATATTTCTTGTGTTTTCTTTCTAGCCATGAGTTGTAATAAAGTCATGATCTATCCATCATAGTTCGTGATTAGGTCATGGTCAAGTTGTGATCAAGTATTTTTGTTGAAATTTTTGTTGGTAATTTTTTTGTATAAATCATGGGTTATGGTTAGGTTGTCCATAGGTCATGGTGAGATCATGGTCTCTTAATTTTATTTTTTTAAAACTCATCTTGTCATTGGAACTTAGTTCAACATGTTTTAATGCCTATAGACTCCATTCAATACTATTTGATAGGTTTGACTTGTGATGAAATATTGATTTTAATCATGGAGTCGATTATAGGTTCTTGTTAGCATTTTTCGTATATTGAACTTGGTGGTTGTTGGTTGTGTTCCTCCATCATCAACATTTGTTCATACTTGTTTGAATACTCGTATGATTTCTATTTGTCTTGAGCTAGAACTAAGTTGTATAGCTAGTTATAGATGAGATGTTTGGTATTTGACCCTTGTTGGGTTGCATCAGTGAGGCTTTCTTTGGAGGCCTCTTCCTACATAATAGAATGATCCATGGCTAATTGATCCCTTTGTTTGATATTTTAAGAATGTTAGGGATGAGTCTTAGGTAGTGCCTCTAGACCCAGTAGTTTGCTATGCACATGGTAGTTTGGCATTTAACTTGATATTGATTTGAAAATTTAGAAAAGTACTCATGACAATAATTCACACATCTAAAACTAAATTTAGACAAGTACTCATGACAATAATTCACACATTTAAAACTAAGTGTCATGTGTGCTAGCCTCCTTGTTTATAGGTAGTTAGGTTGGAGTGGATGATTTGATTTGGTTAGATTTTTGTAGGATATTCAAATTTGTGTATAATGTGTCCTATGATGCTTGGATAGTTTGTGCTTATTCACATTGAGTGATCTATGATGCTTGGATAGTTTGTGATTGTAAGGACACTATAGGTTATAATCCATTGAAAAAATAAAAAATTATATACCACAAGTTGACCTTGAGTCATAATCCTTGGACATGTGTAGCTGTGAGTTCATTGTTGATCAAAATCTAAATAAAAATGTCTTGAATTCACATATTATAAGTGAACTATAAGTCGTAGTAAGGCCTCAATCTTGATTGCAAGTTGTAGTGGAACTTCAATTAAAGTCAAAATTGATCATGATTATGTTTTTATTTTAAGAAAATTCTATGTCATAGTTAAGCCACACTAAAAAAATGCAAAATTTACATAAATTTCCTCCCTTAAATGCTCGTAATCAAGTCGTGCTCATTCAACGTTTAACATGAGATAAGGGTGAGAAGAGATTAACTAGGAAAGTAGTAAATAAAAATTAATTAATTAAATGAGCTAAGTGAATGCTACAATGATGACGTAATCTCGATCTTTATTTTTGGTCATGTGCGTGTCCAAGTACGTCACACTCGAATAAAGGATGTCGTACAATTACAATCACCACATTGCAGCCATACACTGGAAAATAATTCTATCTCTGGAGGGATAAAATTGCCAGAGTTTCACTAAGGGTTTACATCTAAGTGCCTAAAACTGGAAAAGCTGCCTCTTATTTATAGACATTGCGGCGGGTCGGGCAATCACGTACGTGATATCGTGGTCACCCCAAATGAAGACTCATCGCCAATCATGTTGATAGGGGTCCTGCTAGTTTTGGACCAATGGAATATATCATACATATTGTAGTATGATCCGGTCATAACTTTCAAGGATGATATTGAGTGGATTGCTAAGAATACTTGTGCATATCATTGCATTCAGGAAATATAAAAGATAGTATAATACATATGATACAAAGAGAAACCCATGTTGTCAAAATGTAAGGTTGAGAAAATATTTATAATTTTTATGTTTTCTTCTTTTTATGGATTTTTATATTTATAAGAACAAAACAAAAAAAACACAAATATGCATTGCAATTCTACCTAGGGACAATGATAGTACACTCATACACACACATGTTGCAATCCCTCAAGGGACAAGTGCAACACCACACACAAACATAAAAATGAAAACAAAGATGGCTCTTACGCACAACCTCTATGGTCCAACAGCATGTTATCTAGTTGTGATCTTCTTAGGTAAGACTGAATCATCAAATAAATATTTTTATGGTTTTAATGTTTTATAATATGTTTGGTATGTTAATGTTTAAGGCATCAATAGTGCAAAACTGAGGGAACTCCATCAGCTACCTAAGTAGTCTAGCACTCTAATAGAGGCTAGCCATACTTGTGAAAGTGATGACTCAAAACACACACAAAATAGTAAATGAATCATTTACCTAATGCAGGAAGAGATTTTCACATGAAATTGGACATTAACATCCTAAAGAGAATTCTTGAAACTAAGTTCATTTCATATTGAGCTCATCTGGTTATTTATAGTTTTCACAACATAATGGAAGTAGTTCTCTAGTACCCAAGCACCAACGAAGGTCCATCAACATAGCCTAGATAACCTAGAACACACTCGAGGTACCAGGAGAGGCAAAGTGCCCAAACCAACGCATCAAGGGTAGTGCATCAGTGCCCCTACATTGACACAATGGGTGCATTGGCATGGGGAAGCCAACACATTCCTACAATCATACTTGATACTTGATTTTCTGGATGAAAGCTGGGAGGCCTAGTGATGAGACGCAATATGCACAAGCTAGGATATCGCATCCCCTGCGATATCACATCGTCCACTACGATATCACGGTCTGCCACCAAATCTATAAATAAGAGGCGGCACTCCCCTCATTTCAACATATAGAGGCTAGAAGTAGCGAAGCTCTAGCGGATTAATCATCCCAGAGATAGAATATTTTCCATGTGCCCGTAGTAGGAGTCCCCCAACTGAACGGTTCTTTATTCGAGCAGCTTTGTACCTGAACGCAAGTTGTGTATGGCAATAAAGACGAGCTTTGTGGATCAACCTTGCAATACATGGATAGGTTTATTTAATGTTATTTATTGCTTTCCTAGTAGCGCGGCATGAGTACGACTTGGTTACGAGCATTGACAAATGTGTATGGCTAACCAAGGAATCGGCTACTCATCGCGATTAGATTCTCTCACCCTTATCTCCTAGAACGTGGGACGAGTACAACTTGATTACGAGCATCTACGAATGTGTACAGCTAGTCAAGGAATCGGCTGCTCGTCACACTTAGGCTAGTTAGGTGCCTCAGTATGATCACTTCGAGCACTTGAGTTATCTGTGGTAATCCCAGTAACGATTAGCGTTTGGTAGCCACAGTTGCACAGTTCAGGGTGTGTATGGTAAGTGGGAACGGATGCTGACGCTAGTTAATTTAGACTTAGGAC
>MNCI01002011.1:447786-460012 GCA_015680685.1 Gnetum montanum | reverse complement strand
CTGCGGAGTTCGACCGGATCGTGCGTGCTATGCTCATTTCGTATGGTTGAGTGTAGGGGTACCTTACCACTCATCACCTAGGAATAAGTCAAAGCCTTCCTAGGATCCTTGAACAAATCTGGAAACTTCTCGAAAAGTCCAAAACATGCTCCAAATCTATGAGTCAAAATGGAAGGCAAGGATGCATACCTAGGAGATAGAAATCTCAACTATACACATGAAATCCATAAACACTAGATGCATGAGACACATCCTAAATTCAAGGCTTACAATTACCTTTAAAAATGTCACTAGATGATTCATCATACCCCCATGACTAAGGAAAGCTAGTCCCATAGCTTTAAATCTCAATACACAAGACTAAAACTAGACATAATACATGATCAATGCAGAGGATACAATCGATAAATGAACATACCATGACTATTTACAATAAAGTACAAGACACCTCATCAAGAAGTGCCAAGGGGGTGGCTAGTGTTGGACCTAGAAAATTCAGTTGTTAGAATGGGAACTAAAAATCCCAAGTGTCAAAACAATTTTCACCTTAAATCCCAAGGGCCTTTCAAAATGGGATTCAAGGTGCCCTAGGTGGTCTGGCCAATCATCCAAGAACTTACGGAAGTGTAAATGAAAATGGAAATGAAAACATCAATGTAAAAAAAATCACAAATGTAAATGTAAATAGAAATGAAATTAAAGTTGTAGATTCATAATGGAAATGGGCACAAAAATGAAAACATCAACTAAAATTTTCACAACATGAACTATAATCTTAGTGAAATGGAAAATAAAGAATAAGGTTGATGAAGTACATATTGTGTGCTAAGGGCACAAGAACTTGCTTGTAGGAGCTTGAAGTCCATTGGAGATGGTAGGCTATGTTTCGTGTCAACATCATGATTTGGATTCTTCCCAACTCTAATTTCTAGCAACTTCTTATTGGTTTCCACAAGAATCAACAATGTGTTCGCAAATGGTATTTCACTTTTGGTGCAATGGTATTACTTGGAAGTCTTTGTGCCTAGGTTAGTACCAGTTTTGCTACCAAAGTGATTACCAAATTGCAAAGGCTTTCTTGGGTATAAAATGCAAAAAATGCTATTGCTTATGTCAACATTTGGAATAGAATAAGGTGTTCACATGGGATTTATATAGGATGGAATTGCCTATTTTTGGGTTTGTACACCATTTTCATGATTGTTGACAAATTGGTGTTTAATTGTAGGCTACAATGGTTACAATTTTTAGTGTAGTTGTCATTCATAGTAGGTTTGGAATACACCGTAGCCACAAAAGTCATCCATTTACTAAGAAAGTAAATGAACTTTCATGACTACACTGGCACCATCTTTACTATGCTAGCTTTAGTGAAGTATGCTGAGGTTGTTGGGAAATGCTAAAAATTATAGAAAAATTTAGAAGTGGTTCAAAATGTGGAGCCTGTCAAAAATGATTGGAAAATGCTGATTCCATTGGGAAATGTTGGTCCCATTGGGAAATGTTGTCTATGTTGTCTATGTGAACCTGCCAAAGACTTGGGATGACTATGTTGGCCACTGTTGGGAAAATGGAAATGGAAATGGAAAAAGCCACCAATTCTAAGATTGAAAATCCCAATAGTTCCAATGTTGCATTTCTATTGGGTTTTGGTGATGACTATGTTGGATTGGAATTGGAAAATCCTATCATCTTCTGGAACAGAAAAAAGGCTTCCCAACGAAATTGAGCTTCCTTAACGAAATAGATGGTTCTAGCGTAGTTGAGGCTATACCCCTACAAAAATCCATGAAAATGCTAACTTTGGTTAATCCTAAAGCATTTCAGCCTTCTCAAGCCCAAATATAGACATAAGGTATCCTTTTCCACTAGGGAAGTAAGGCAATAATAACTTTTAAAGCATTTTTTGGCCCCAAAAAGTTGAAGCATGCAAGATTGTAGCTCATGGACTACATATCTCACATTTACAATAAAGTTTTGCCTCAAGTTGAAAAATGGGATTTGCAACATGAATTTTTGGTGGTGTTTTAGCTGGGAGAATCATCCCCCTAGTGTGCCTAATTAATAGGAAAAGATGCTGAAAGGGCTATGTGTGAACATGTGAAATATATGTAGTTGTGCCTCCATGTCTATCACCCTTGCTTGGAGTTATCAATTTTTCTCATGCATTAGTCATTGCTCTCGTAGGAGTGCTTGTCAATGCTCCTTAGCATCAGTCTAGACCCACTCATAACTCCTCTTAGCCTATAAGAGCTCATGCTAGGCAACATCCAGCTTGACCGTTGCTTGATGGAGTTTCTCTACTAGCTCTGCATGTGGTCAACCTATAGAAGTTTGGACCACATAGAGATACCTCCTCCAGTCCTCTTGCATGTTCTCTTTAGCCTCCTTAAGTCTTCTCTCAAGGATACTAATCACTTCTACATGGTGGAGAATGTACATGTTTTCTAATAAGTCCATTTTCTTCTATAATGTTGATTCACTTACAACCATTTAATAGAGTTTGACATGCAAGATGTCAAATTTCTTCTCCATGTCACACCTCTCCCCAATTACTCACCATGTTGTTCCAAGTTTACTTAGAAATTATTAAGTTTTTAGTTTATGATAAATTAATAGAGTCTCCACGTAATTTTCTACAATTTTTCATTCAATGAAAGTATTCTAGCAATATAAAGAATCATCACACAAAGGCTCAATATTCATCCTACCAAGATAGCATCCTAAGAGGACAATGGATGAGCAAAAGCCTAACCTCTTTTAAGTGGCTCCACTAAGGATTGAACTTAGGTCTTATGACTTCAAAAACAAGCACCTTACTATCACTCCAAGTTGTGGTCCTTGTATTCTTGTAATATGCAATACATAAAAATAAGAAGATGTATTACATTAGAAGATACATAGCATTTTCAATAAGAGGTACAAACTCATTAAAAATAAAATAAAAATTAAGCTTATTTAGAAGACATTTTTCTAAAGGCTCCCAAAAATGTCAAATCCAATATATATTAAAAATAAAAATTCAAATACAAAAGTAGAGGAGTACTATAGAAAGGAGAACCTCCAAATCAATAAAAATAAAAGGCCTAACTATTTTGGAATGTATTTTTAGATTTTCATCCTTACAACCAACCCTAAAAAACCTTCCCTGTACGATAGGAAATTATACATTCCATGAAAAGATTAATATTAAGTAAAAGGGGAGGAAGCCCCTACCCTATTAATAGAATCAACATTACTAAAAGATACTATCTTCATATATTGACCAATAAATACAAAAAAAATAGCAATTAAAATATCTTAAACATGTTGTTCATTCTGGAGATTTGGTAGGTAATCGCTAGTAAATAGAATTTCTCAATGTTTTTTCCTATGAAGAACTAGTCAAAAACCATCTGAATCACTAATAGGGTTCTATGAAACCTAAGAAACATATATTTGTTTCCCTTTATTAATTGAAGAATTTTTTGAAATTGATTTCATTGGAACCTTCCTTTAAGATATATTCTATTGAATAATAGTAAGAGAAAAATATCAATGCCAAACCCCTTGCTACCTTAGATCAATGCTACCTCTCAGAAATATCACTATCCAACAAAAGTTTATATGTAAAAAGTGGTTTGAGGAAAAATATTTACAAGAAAGGTTGGTTATCAAAAATTCTTATAATAATGAATTAAATAAAGACTACACAAAATTGCTTTAATCAAAACATAAAAGAACATTAAAAAAATATGGTATAAGGGATAAAGCAAGATCCAAAAATTCTTTCAAAACTTTTTGAAACAATGTTATTCCATTTACATAGATTAAAGTGTTCTACAATAATTTATTTCATCATATTGTAAATAACATAAATAGATGCATGCCCCAAGACATTTTACAACTTACATATAATGAGGTAGTATAGTAAATTGGAAAATTAGCTTCTAAAAACGTTGTAAATGTAGAGGATTATATGCTAAATTATTAAAATTTTATGGAGTTAGTTTGAACATGGACTTGAAAAATGCTTAATGAAGGATTTCAAATGGTTTAACAAAATAGTAGATGATTAGTAGAGTTATTATGCTTTTTTAAAAAAGAGACAAATTAGATTTAAATAATTACAAATTGATCATGATGAGTAAATTATTTGCAAAATTTTAAGGTACCATTTAAGAGAAAAAATTAGGATGTTAAATAGAAAAAATTGTTTAGGTATGTTATGGTGAGAATTGACATGACCAACTCATAACAACTTGTACAAAATATCATGTTTTCTTTTCTAATATCACTATCACAATAGAAGGTAGTGCAATATTGTTCATAATCACAAATGATCTAAAGATATATTTCCAAATTGAATGAGGACTTTGGTTATATCAACATAACAACCTAGCAACAAAAGTAATGTTGATGCTCAGAGAAAGTGATTTGTAAATCAAATGTAGTGAAAAGAAAACAAAGAAAAAATTCATAAATGATACAAAAATTTAAAAAATGACAATTTTGCTAACAAACTTGTACAAGAATCGCCAAAAATGTAATTCTATTAATTAAATTTGCGAACAAAATAATATATGTATGCTAGGGAAAAGAGAATGATTTAAACAAAGGGGAACATCTACCCTTTATTTTTAGAGAAATTTTTACAACAAATTATATGTGACTAGATAATGTGAATTTCCTCCCTTTCTAAAAGAGATCTCAAAATGATATCCTAGGTCTTCTATTTAGAGACCAAAAAATGCCTTATAAGTTGACATCACAATATTGAAAGTGGCATCAAAAGTACAATGATGCCAAGATGATGTCAAAGACAATGCCAAATGTTATAAGAAGGTTAAATGATGTCATCTAGCTCCTAGATGATGAATCGTCGTTGTGTCGCATCAATGAGCCCCTGTTGACATGGCCTCGTCGACATAGCCCCGTCTACGTGGTGTCAACATAGCATTTGCTGCATCTATGGGGCCCCATCAACATAGATCTTGAATAAAGTCTATAAATATGTGCTCATTAATCGTGTTTATAGCATGTCTTATGATATTTGTAGCAGAACTCTTGCAATTTTGTCATTTGAGAGCTAGAATATTTCTTTGACTGCCCACAATAAGAGTTAGACAGTGTATGGATCTTTATTCAAGTAATGTTGTACCTAAACACACTAGTGTGAATGACAATAAATATCAGCCTTTTGATCAAACCTTATAGCACTTGGAATAGATTAATGATTCATTTATGGATTTATTATTTTCATTAATTATGCTATTAATTAAGCTAAATTAGATTTCAAGCGATTCATTAATTAATTAAGGTAAATAGATTAAACACATAAGTACGACCACTTTGAGCATAAACACGTATTCGCTTGGTAATCATAGCAGCATTATTGCTTGGTTCGCCTAGTAGCATAGTGCTTGGTAACCTAGTAGTGGATATGTGGGTTCAGGACATGTACAGAAAGTGGGGCCAAATGCTTATGTTAAGACTATTTAGAGATCAGTTAATTACTTAAATTAAATTAGTTATTAAAATGCTTCGATTCTTCATTTTAAGCACCCAAAGCATAAAACATAAAATAATAAAAATCATATAACTTGACTACACTTAACCATACCTTTGTGCATCACAAGTGTAATTGAGAAGACAACAAATGAATATTAGGGCAAAGTTCACTTCCTAGAAGACTAGTGTGCCATAAGGCATAGAGTCCACAGAATTCGACCAGATCGCACATGAATGCTACGTGATTTATATGGTTGGATGTAGGGGTACCTCAACCACTCATCATTGACGTTGTTGCCAAGGCCTCTTTTTGTTTGAAACATGCACTATCTAGGTTGAGTGAACATCATTAACATCGTTGGATGAACCCTAAGGTTAAAATCATTCTCACAAAAAATACAATCACATAAGCACACTAATATTTAATTTTTATTACAAAATGTCTTCTTCTCATAGGAATGATGGTACTCAACTATCAAAACCTCAAGAATGTAAGGTGGTATATACTCATCCAAATGAGTATGTGCCTAACTTCATCTTCATCCTGCATCAGGATGAACAACTGTGATGGCGTGATATGAAAGGGAACATTGTAATGCCTCTCAATCAATCTATGCCCATGATGCTACTTCAAATTCTTAAGAATTTAGACATCCAAGATCTTCAAGAGGAGTATGGTGTGCATGATTACAATTATTCAAACTACTGTCCCACTGAAACACAATGCTGGAGAGATCAACACCAGGAGAAGCACCATGAGTTTGTGAAGGTGAAATAGTTCATCAATCCTTTGTTCTTGCTTAACCAAGAAAACACTAAGGACCCTTCCTCTAGGGGCTCTCAACATGAAAATTCTACACCCCTTATTACTGGTGATTAGGGTGTGGCCCTGAATCTATGGTCCACTATCAACAACCCCAGTTCAAGTAACAATCAAGGCAGGGGCTCAGATAAGCATCAAGATGATAAGAAAATTGATGAACATGGTCATGACAACTAAAGGGGAGTTAGCAGATACCATGGTGGTGGTAGTCCTCCTCCCTCTTCGTACTCTTCATGTGCATATTTATCTTCCTCTTCTGGTTCTGATAAAACACCATAGAAATAACAATCATGATGGAGGTGAATAGTGAGACATTAATGATGATCACCAAGCCCACAATGATCGAAGGGGTAATAGATGGCATCATCAGTGACAATTAAATAATGATGATGATAAGCCTTTGCTAGCAACTTAAAGCATGCTAAATATTGCAGAGGCTATAAAAATTCCAACTAGGCATGTCAAAGCTAGTCAAATCAGATGACTTGATATAAATAATATTCCTAGATTTGATAAGAGATATAACTCTAATCTGCAAACACATCTTTAAGATTTTCATGATGCCTATGCTTTAAAAAATATCAAAAATGATTGGTAGAAACTAAAGCTATTTCCCATGATACTCATTAAGAAAAAAAAAGCTGGTACTAGTCCTTGGAGCCAGAATCTATCCACTGGTGGAGTATAATGCTCGAGCTATTTAACAATAAATATTAGATGTAGTTTAGAGTGTCTAATCTAAGAAGGTAGATCCAAGGATGGAAGCAAGGAAACCATGAACCCTTGGTTGCCACCATGGGCAGCTAGTATTCTCTCATACACCAATGCCCTAGCAATATTATTCTTAGCAAGAACAACTTCACCATATCATAGATGGACTTATATTAGAAATGAGGAAAAATCGTAGGGTCTATGCCCAAGGAAGACTATTAGAACTTTGAGCCCATCAAATTCAAAGGTGAATTGAGTAGGTAGCAAAAGAAGAAGGAGAGTTGTGAAAACATGAAAGTGTAGAGGAATATAACAAGGATCCTTCAATCAAAAAGAAGAAGGTTTGATTTTATGACAATGAGAAGGAATTACCACTTGATGAGGTAGTAAATAGAAAGACCTTCCTAATCCAAAAATCTATGTTTGAAATTTTAGCTAAGGTGGATAAAATGTGCAATTTTTTGGATGAGAAATTCTAAAGTACTCTAAAAATACCTGAAGAATCAAGAGACCAAAGTAGTGATCATAATCATAGGAGGCAAAAAGAAGTTGAACGTGCCTATCAAAGGGGTAAGGGCAAGATTGCTATAGTAGATAAAGTTGCAGAAGCTAAATTAGATGATGATGATGGGTGTGACATCCTAGGGGATGTTACCTCATTATGTCACACTTACAAAAATTTGGGATGTATGCTTGAAATCCATGACTAGCAAGAAGGCAAGCACCTAGAAGGTTGCCTTATCCTCAAGGCAATCCCAAGAAATTCCATCAACAATAATAATATTATCCAAGTGGAACTCCACTACAACCGTATGAACAATATCAATAGTGGCACCAACCATAGTCATGGGGGATGCCACAACCAAGGCAACAGTATCCTTACAAGCAACCAGATCCATATGGATATTACGTTTAGAAACCTCTATCTCCACGTGACTCTTCTAGTGACATTTCTCCTTTCCAACATCACTACAACCATCTTGAATACTACAAAACTTATTCTCCACATTCCAAGAGGGATGCCACATTTTATCCTTATCCTCCTCTTATTTCTACACCTATTTCTTAATCCTCAACCTAACTACTGCCTACTCCATCTATGCAGGGTGAACTTCCAGCCTAGCCGTAGTAACATAATGCTACCAAGGTCATCAATCTACAACCAATTCATCAATTGATGCTCGTAAAAGACCATTCTTTTGACCGAACAACCCTACTAAGCCCTCATAGACTTAGGCAGTTGATGACCCTAGCATTACTTCATGCTCTACAAACCATTCCATTAGGTCCCCTTCAAACCAAATGTTGTCCAAAATCCATACTATTGAGCTAACCCATGTTGTATCTGAATGGATCCTAACTGGAAACCTTCCTAGGAAATTAGTTGATCTTAGGAGTTCTCTTATCTATCTACAAATTGCTAGGAATGAACCATGTAAGGCTCTTCTTGATTTAAGTTCTAGTGTGAACTTGATTGCTCATGAGATGTATACTACCTAGAACCTATTACCCCTCAAGAAGAGCAATATCATATTTGAATTTGAAAACCAATCCATCATTGTTCCATTGGGACAAGTCAAATACATTGTGACCACTATATGTGGGTGGTCTTATCCTATTAATTTCCTAGTAATCAAGGTTAAAAACTACAAGGAGAACTTCCCAATCATTATGAGAAGGTTAAGCACTGTTGATGCAAGAATGGGCATCAAAGATCTTTCCTTGGAGATATCAAAGGATAATGCATTTGGAAAAATCAAGAAGAGACGAGTTTAATGCATCATGTATAGTGATACAAGGTGCAATTGCATGCAAAAACTCTAGTCTATGAAACCAGCATCTATTTCCACATGCAAGAAATGTGCACATGAGGCAAATATTCAAAGGTGTCTATACACAGTAGCCACAAAGCAAGAGGGCACCCAGTGGCTAACTACTAATTTTGACAACAACACAATGTGCATGGAACCTATTGAGAGCCTGACATGCACTTATGTCATAGCCATTAATAAACTAGAGCAAGTTCATCACCTACTCTCTAATGATGAAAAAGATTATACCAATTGGGGAGAGTTGAAGATCCCTGAGAATTTTAAACAAGAGCCCCTAGAGTTAAAAACTCTACCTGCTAGCCTAGAATATGCATTCCTAAAAAATGGCAAGCTGATCATACTCAATGCCAAATTTGCTACTGTATAAGAAGAAAAATAGTTGAAAGTGATCAAAAAATGGCCAACAACTTTTGCTTGGTCATATCTTGAACCCACTGGATTTGATCCACAGATATCCCAGCATCGCATTTACACTGATCCTTCCATGAAGCTAAGGACGCAACCATAACAGCCATTGAACCCAAAGTTGAAGTAAATTGTCAAAGAGAAGATTAATCAACTCCTTAAGGTAGGGTTCATCTACCCCATTGTGGATAGTGAGTGGGTCAACCCACTCGTGATAGTGCCAAAGAGAGGTGGTAAATGGTGGGTTTGTACTGACTTCAGGCTATTAAACATGGTAACATTCAAAGATCATTTTCCATTGCCATTCATTGATTAGGTGTTGGACACCATATCTGGGCATTACTATTATAATTTTCTAGATGGTTATAGTGGCTATAACAAAATCTAGATAGCACCAAAAGATCAGGCCAAAATAACATTCACAAGTCCTTAGGAGACCTCTACATATCGCAAGATGCCTTTTGGTCTATGCAATGCTCCTACCACTTTCCAACGCCTAGTCTTGAGTACCTTTCAACAGCAAATAGGTAGCAGAGTGAAATTCTTCATGGATGAATTCTCCACTTATGGCACTACATTCGAGTAAGCCTTAGACCGCCTTGAGCAAGCACTAAAAAGATGTGTGAAAATAAATCTACAGCTCAACTGGCAAAAGAGCAATGTCATGGTCCAAAAGGGCATTATGTTGGGCCACCAAATTTCATAGGAACGGATTGAGGTAGACCCTGAAAAGATAAGGATCATCCAAGGAATCACTTGTCAACCAAAAAGTATTAAAGATGTTTAGTCATTTCTTGGACACACTAATTATTACCAATGATTGATAGAGAATTTCTCTAAGATCGCAAAACTTTTGGTTGAGCTACCAAAGAAACTTTTGGTCGAGCTGAAAATGCATTCCAAAGCCTCAAACAAAAACTCATAGAGACTCCAATTCTATGAGCACCTTACTAGTCCAAACGATTCCATATCATGACGAATGCATCTAACTATGCCTTAAGAGTTGTGCTTACACATTTGGATGATAAAAAATATCCATATTACATCTACTACACAAGTCAAAGCATTGTGGGTGCATAACTAAATTACACCAGCACAGAAAGAGAACCAATGATAGTGGTGTATCCTTTAGAAATGTTCAGGCACTATGTGCTTGGATATAAAGTTTTTGTACACACTCATCACAATGTCATCGGCTTCCTCATGAACAAGACAATGGTGAGCCCTCGTGTTATACAATGGTTGGTGATCTTGTAGGAATTCAATCTTACAATCGTAGATCAAAATGGGATTGAGAATGTGAGCATTGATCACTTATCTCAGTTACAATGGGACAACAAAGAGGAGGAGAGTCTACTCTCTAACCAATTTCTCAATGAAATCTTCTTTGCTATTGCAATAAATGAACAAATGTGTGCACAACCAAAATGGTATAATGGCATCCTCACTTATCTTCTCACTCAAAAGATGCCACAAGGTTTGGACCACAGGAAGAAACAACAATTTGTTCATCAAGCTATGCACTTCATGGAAATCAATGAACATCTTTACAAGGTGTGTGCCAATGACCTAGTTCATTAGTGTGTACCTAATGCAAATCAATTACGTATTCTCCAAGAGGCTCATGAAGGTCCTTGTGGGGGCCACTATGCTGGGAGATGCATGGCCATAAAAATCCTAATGGGAGGATACTATTGGTCCATAATCTTTAGGGATGCCCACCAATTTTTCTAATCCTGTGGGCACTATCAAAGAGATGGTGGGATGACCGCATGAATGGAGGGTCTTCAACAATGGATACAACCACTAGAACCCTTTGATATATGGAGCATAGATTTTATGGATCCCATCACACCCATGTCCAATCGGAAGGCATATATGATCATTTTCATTGACTACTATACCAAATGGACAAAAGCAACAACCATCATCAATTGTACATCATTCATTGCTGCTCAATTTGTACAACAAAATGTTGTGAATAGGTTTGGGATGTCACATGCATTGATTTCTAACAACGGAACCCATTTTACAATTTGCACTATTCGAAAGCTCATGCAACGCTTGGGGGTTGAACATAAATTAACAACATCCTATCATCCCCAAGCCAACGTTAAGCAAAGGTGACTAACAAGAAGATTACAAAGATTCTAACAAGAACTATTAGCAAATATAGGAGAGGCTAGAGCATAAAACTCAACAATACCCTTTGGGCCTACCACTCAACATGCAAACTCCCTATTGGCTACTCTCCCTACAAGTTAGTGTACGAAAAACTTCCAATGCTCACAATCCAATCTGAGCTCCATCCACTTCAATAGCTTATGACTTGGATCTTGACCTAAGTCTGGCATACAAAGAAAGACTGATCAAACTCAATGTGATAGATGAAAATCAATTAGTCATTATGTCTTTGAATGAAATGCACAAGGCATTCAACAAATAATGTCATGATCTTAGAATATAGAAAGTGAAATTTCAACCGAGAGATAAGGTTCTATACTAGAATCCCACACACATACCTTAAAAAACCAAATTCCAAACATTGTGGAGGGGCCTTATATAATTGATGATACCTTTCCTTTTAGGGCCATGATCATATACAAACCTGAAAGCCTAAACAAATAGTAGTTGTTCAACATCCAACAAATAGAGCCTTTTAATGAGCCAAGGTAAGCTAGTCCAACAAATAACTCAACAGATGGGCAACTGATGAGACGCGATATGCACAATCAGCGATATCGCGTATGCGATATCGCGGCCGACGCGATATCGCGGTCCGGCGCAAAATCTATAAATAAGAGGCGGCACTCCCCTCATTTTCTAGTCATAGGTGTAAAGTAGCGAAGCTCTGGCGGATTGATCACCCCAGAGATAGAATGTTTTCCATGTGCCCGTAGTAGGAGTCCCCCAAGTGAACGGTTCTTCATTCGAGCAGCTTTGTACCTGAATGCAAGTTGTGTAC
>MNCI01002011.1:308068-444306 GCA_015680685.1 Gnetum montanum | reverse complement strand
GAATGGTGGTGGCTCTTCGAAGATGCATCCTTGTTATCCAAGCGGATGGTTAGCCAAATGCATTGATGTGAAGTCACTGGAAGTGGTTGGTTTGAGCCGGAGTTGGAATGAGATTTGCCAAGTCACATTAATCATAACCACCTTGTTCTTGGGATTCCATTCCACTTCTCTTCTCTCCATCCTTCTCTCCATTATTCATTGCCGATTGTATCATTAGTGTATATATTTTGGTTGATGCTTTATTTTCTTTTTGGTAACTTCTAGCGGTTACGACTTTAACTCTTGTTCCAAATGACATTCCCAGAGCCTACGGACTCTTTGAATGTGGTATTTGTCAGGGCATTAAGGGCATGAGCCTGCTTTGGGGAGGACCCACTGACATTCCTATTTGGAGCATTAGTTACCTTCTTTTCCTTAACATTTTGCAATTAATTATTATTTTGTTCATTACCATTACCATTTTGACATCCATTTCATCGATGCCATAATTGTCCCTTTTTACCTATCTTTCTTACTCCTTTTCTTTCTCCATTCTACCGCTACCGGAGATTCGCGATTAGTCATGGGGGTACAGGGCCTGATTTTTCAGTTTTTCTCCTAAGCCCCGAATTTTTTCGTTTCTCTTCCTAACCCCTACACCTTCGGTAGTCATCAGCTACATTTTCCCAGACCCATATCAGCCATACCACAACCTAGCCAATGAGTTACACCGAAGCAAGGTATTAATTACTTAATGATTCAATTACCCTTGCTAATATATGCTTGTGTTATGTGTGCAGATGGCAATCATACAACAACGAACCGGATTTGGAGCAAACACTTGGAATGGAGCAGCGCTGAAGTAGCTATGCAAGGAGTAGAATGGATGATGCGCTTACGGATGGACAACAGAAGGCGTAATCTAGGCGTTGGCAGTAATAAGACTCTTCTCTCTTCTTCTCTTCTCTTCTCTCTCCTCTTTTCTCTCAGCTGCCAAATGCGGCCTGATGTCATTGTAATAAGGTGTTCAACCTTGTTGTCATGAACACCATTCTTGTCAAGTCTTGTAATAATGAACCGTTCACATGTCATTCCATTAGTTCCATTCCCCTCAATAATCCCATACCTACCTGATATTATTGTAAAGAACTCGAGGACGAGTTTTCATTCAGTCATGGGGGTATGATGAGACGTGATATGCACAAGTCGCGATATCGCATCCCCTGCAATATCGCGTACGCGATATCGCATCGTTCCCTGCGATATCGCAGTCCGCCGTCGAATCTATAAATAAGAGGCAGCACTCCCCTCATTTGCTAATCATAGGCGTAAAGTAGTGAAGCTCTGGCGGATTGATCACCCCAGAGATAGAATATTTTCCATGTGCCCGCAATAGGAGTCCCCCAAGTGAACGGTTCTTTATTCGAGCAACTTTGTACCTAAACGCAAGTTGTGTACGGCAATAAAGACGAGCTTTGTGGATAAACCTTGCAGTGCATGGATAGGTTTAATTAATGTTATTTATTGCTTTCCTAGTAACGCGGCATGAGTACGACTTGGTTACGAGTGTTGATGAATGTGTACGGCTAGCCAAGGAATCGGCTGCTTGTCACACTTAGATTAGTTAGGTGCCTCAGTACGATCGCTTCGAGCACGTGCGTTACGTGTGGTAATCCCAGTAACGATTAGCGTTTGGTAGCCATAGTTGCACAGTTCAACGTGTGTATGGCAAGTGGGAATGGATGCTGATGCTAGGACTTAGTGTTGTAGTTAGAATTAGTTTTAGTTTCTCAGCCCTTCACCGTTTAGCATAGGAGATAAATCTGTAAAATACCAAAAAAATCATATACCTCAGACTTGCTTAACCATACACCGTGACACATACAAGCAAGCCTGGGAAGACAACGACTAATTAACCCCAAGTGTTCCCTGCAGCATTTAGGCATTTAGTCTGTGGAGTTCGACCGGATCGCGCATGCTACGCTCGTTTCGTATGGTTGAGTGTAGGGATACCTCGCCACTCATCAGCAACCATGCTTAATTTTTCGAATCTCCTCCTTCCAACTTAGTCATGGGGGAGATGGCCATCTATGCTAATCATTTACATGGATTCTTAATTTTTCTATTTTTTATTTTACACATTTTTATCTTTGCAAATTATTTATTTTATACCTTTTTTATTTTAAAACCTTTTCCTATTTTACACCATTTTTTTTACACCATTGTTAGTATATTTAAATCTTTCTTAAGTATTTTAAACTTTCTTATATATTTTACCTTATTTTTAGTGTGATCTTATAATTTTTATTAATTAACGTGCTTTGTGCAACTAAGACATAGTGGTGGTGTAGCTATTACTAATGGTCGTTTGTGGTAATGTCTAGTTTCTATTTCTAAATTTTTGTACTGATGGCTAAGTCATGGTTTCTTTTTTATGGAATAGGTAGTGAGTCCACGATATCCACCCATCCAAAAACTCTATGGTTTTTCTTGTTTTGGAAGTTTGATGTCCCTTTCTTTAAATAAAATTTTAATAAATTTATGACCTTTGTAGTTTCTGGAATTGGAAAGGATTCAAAGGTTTGCATATGGTGTGACTTCAAGGGGACTTAATACTCTTTATACTCTTATACTTGCTCAAGTACATGAGTGTTTTCATAAACTTCTTATTTTTTCATGTTGACCATTAATAGGAAGTAAAATAAAGTCTTTTCATGGTGTGGTTTCCATCCAAAAATAAAAAACCAACAAAAATAAACTAAAAATTTTTAAAAATGATGGGAATTCAAAGCACACCCCTTATATAAATAAATGGACTACAAGCATTGGTTATGGGACCAAAAGACTTAAGGTCTCCTCTAACTAAGGCCCTTTCTCTTACTTCCTACTTCTCTTCTCTTTTCTTTATGGAATGATGGCTATTTTGTGGGACCACTCTTGTGTCCTAAGGAGGTGGATCGATCTTAGAGTGATGATGCAAAATCATTAAAAGCAATTGGTTTTGGTCTGGACTAAAGATGGATCTTCTCAGGTCATTTAAACACAAAATCCACAAGTGACTTCTTATGACATCCATTTGAAATTCCATTCCACCTTCTCCAGTATCAGTCTATGCTGCCCATAACTCACCTCACTACTAGTGTCCATGTTCTTGATTCAGTATCTTTATCTAATGTACTTTAATTCTTAGGTAAAATCTTCCAGGTTTTGGTCCTTAACTTCCATCAACCATTAATTGCTTATGGGGCCCATGGACTCCTTACATTGAGGTTATGAAAGGGAAAACAAGGCTTGTGCCTGCCATGGGAAGGATCCACTTGCATATCTCTTGGTTGGGTTCGTTAAGCACCTTATCCTTAGGTATTTTTGCGATCAGAATCTTTCATACACACATCTTCTGCATTAAACCATGTGATCCTTTACATATTTTTTTTATATACACACATTCTCCATCAAATTTTGCAATTTTTGAGCTTTTGAAGATCCTCTTCAACGATTTCATCATATTCTTACCTTTTCTGGAACTCCATGGACTCCAAATTCATTCAAAAATTCCTTTTCTTTTTCAAGGTATTCAAGTTTTAAAATTTTGTCTATGGACCCCATATAAAAGGCCTTCTCAATGAAGCTAATGTGTATATGAGGCCCCATATATGTGGCCCTATCTATGTAGTAGAAAAATAGTGTAAATATGCATGACCCCCCTTCAAAATTTTCACATCTTTTCATAAATGCCAAGGAAGTTTTTCAAATTTTCAAAGCCTAAAACCTTCTAGAGCCCATAACTTCCTAATTATTTATCCAAATCACTCCATTATTTGACCCTATAACTACAAGAGGTAAGCTTTTGGTTATGGAGGCCACAAATGTGCCATTTTTGATAGAAAATTTTTTGCCATTTTTTCTAAGTCCCACAAAGGTTTAAGCAAGAAATCAACATTTAAACATCAAATTACAAAAGTTAAACCCTCCCAATGAGCTCAAGTCATACTTATAATGAAAATTAATTAATAAAATAATCAATCTTCCATGGTCCAACCTTAGCCAAGTATAACTAACTAACAAGATAAGGTACTCAAAATATTTAAAATTACAATGTTATATCTACTAATCCATGGATGNGGAGGGTTTAACTTTTGTAATTTGATGTTTAAATGTTGATTTCTTGCTTAAACCTTTGTGGGACNACATTCCCACCGAGATGAGGAAATTGCTTAGCAAGCAAACCTTGAAGTGAGCTTGACAAAAGCCTACTTGAATTAAATCAGATCAAGGGAGGTCCAAAAAATAATGCTTCAAGAGTTAAACTTTGGCCTCTTCCTAGAGCAAGCACCTCAAGAAGTACAAGACCAACTAAAGACATCTTGTATGTGGTCAATTATCACTTCCACTGGGGAGTGGTATATGGGAGAGACATTCTTATTCTGGAATAATAGGTTGGCTGGTTCAATTATCAAAATCAAGGACATCTCAGTGTCCTACTTGGTGTAAGCCATTGCTAAAGTGCTTGGGTTGCTAGAAACAAGGGTGAATCTCATTGAGATTCCACTGTAGGTAAACCTTGGCATCAAAAAGGAATGGGTGTGATGGTGTTATGATGTCGATCGCAAGGAGTTTGACATGTTGACACTGATAGAAAAGATCCACTACAAGATTGCAACCTTCCACCTAAACCCCATGGTGAGGCCCAGTAAAATCATTGCCTTTTTTTCCTATGTGTGCGCTACTCTGAGTGGGAGATTCCCTATCAATCTTCCACAGCTGATCTATTTGGAGATGGAGAAGCAACTTAAAGAAAATGAATGTGGAAGGAAAGCACTCCCCTTCCCATGCCTCATCAAAAAACTCTATCAAAGGGGAGAGATAGTCCATTATACAAATGATGTTGTCAAGCATGCTCTGATTGCTAATTGGATAGAGATGATGAAAGATAAAATGCTTGCAATGATCATTTAAGAAGAGGACAGTAGCCACCACCTTCACTTGCCACTCAAAGAACTATGCCAGATGTCGCTGTAATAACCCAATGGTTGCACAAATACTGAGAATGGCTCTTGAGCAAACAAGAGCAATGAGCAGGCACAAGTGGTGGGGAATCCATCTATGTATTGACCAACAATGAGTCACCTAAATGAGGTAGCCCAAATAGTCAGCCTAATGGAAGGAGGTGGATTCATTTTTTCAACCCAACGAACATAGTTATCCATAAGGTTGAATCTCTCGCAAAATAGTAGCCACTCCTAGAAATTTCTAAAAATGTTGTGACCTTTTCTATGTGCTTGGAGGAAGACAAGGGAGCAACAGTGTTGGTGATGCAACACCAAGGGCAAGAGACAACAGCAAAGGTAATTGCTGATAGAATTACTAAAATAGTCAATGCACCTATGACATTTATACCAAACGTCACTACACTCAAATATGTGTAGACATCTACAGGAATCATAAGTGACAAATTAAGTGCAGCATAGCATGAAGAACTATTGGACCGACTGGTGGGAACCAAGCAACCACTTTCATATGTCTTTGATCTTCCAAATAGTATTACTACAACCTAGTCAGAGCTACTAAAGGTAAGGAAAAAAACATTATCTTGGAGGAGCAAGGTAAAATAGCCAAGGAGTTGAATAAATGCTTGGCTGCTAAAGTTACTAAATTAAGAGCCCAAATTACCAACCTTGCATTTCTTAACTTAACATTAACAAAAGATGAAGCTCTTAAATAGCTTCACACCAGACTAAAATGATTTGAGGGTGCGTTGGAGATGACAGTGTTCTACTAATCCTTGGCAAAGAATAAATAGCACAAAATTTAGAAGGCCTTGGATCTGACCTACTAGGAGAATGTGCAAATGACCACAAAGAACCATCACCTATGAAATGTTGATGAGCATAAACAATAATTAACCAACTTTATCCATTAACAGTAGGAGCAACTAGCCAAAGTGAACATAGAGCTAAGAAGATCAGTAGCTAAAAATAGAAACCTCTCCATGGAGGAGGTTCATGCACTTTGCTAGAGACTACAATAGAGGTAGCCACCTAGAAATTGGAGGCTCTCAAATTTGAAAAAGTCAGATCAAGTCTGTCTACAAAAAGAAGTTAATGAAAACCTCATCCAATTAATGAAGGCAAAAGTAAATGAAACCCTCCAGCAACTCCAACAAGAAAGAGAAGTTTGGCAACCTATCATTGATGGGATAGAAGCCTACAATAAGGCAAAAATCTACATGAAGGAGTTGTAGATTGAGGAGATGGCAGAATAAATGGAGCTTTCCAATCTCTAATATGTAAATCTAGCTATGTTAATTTTCGAATGGCTATATTAGAATTAGAGAAGCAAGTGGCCAAATCATACTTGTTGTACGAGGCTGAGTTCAAGCACCACAAGGACACCATGAAAAAGCTTGCAGTGGCAAATGCAAACCTCAAGGTTCTCAAGGGCAAATACACTAATTAGAGATTTGCTACTAAAAACCTGGCCAAAAGAATGAATGACTACCATGAGCTGCAAAATGCAATCAGGGCATTCAATGTTGAACACAAATAATTCATTGCCTAGTTTGTCAACATTAAGGAGTTGTTTCCAGTAATGCCCTTTCCATGGAATATCTCCATTCTAGCCCACCTTGTTGATGCTACATGGACTGTAAATGATCCTTGGAGTAAGGAGGAGAAGATGAAGGCATTATTGGATGCCTTCCACCAAAGATTGCAGCTGCAACAAGACAACCACAACTGCCAAAGCCATCACACATGCCTGAGGCCAACGAATGTCCTTTATAACCTCAGGAACCTCCACCACTGGGGACCATCTGATCTTCACAACTACCTTCATGCCATCAAAGGATGCTTTATCTATTTTTGAGTAGTCATGTCATGGTGTTCAGTTTTGTGTCATGAATACCACAATTTTTTGTAATGTTATTGATTTGTACACTCAGGCACTCAGTTTTTTCAAGTTAGTTTGTTATGTCAAGAGTTAGTCAATAATCCCATACCTTCCCAATCTTGTAAAGGAGCTCGAGGATGAGTTTTCATTTAGTCGTGCAAGTATGATGAATCATTATTATGTCGCATCGACAAGCCCCCGTTGACATGGCCTTGTCAATGGGACCTCATCTACGTGGTGTTGCCTCATTGATGGGGCATTGATGTAGCATTTACTGCATCTATGGGACCCCATCGACATAGCTCTTAAATAAAGTATATAAGTACATGCTCATTAGCCATGTTTATAGCATGTCTTGTAATAGTTGTAGCAAAGCTCTTGTAATTTTTTCATTTGAGAGTTAGAATATTTCTCTGAGTGCTCGCAACAGGAGTCAAAAAGTATACAAATCTTTATTCGAGCACTGTTGTACTTGAACACACTAGTGTGAATGGCAATAAAGACGAGCCTTTTAATCAAATCTTGTAGTAGTTGGAATAGATTAATGATTCATTTATGCATTTATCATTTTCATTAATTATGCTATTAATTAAGCTAAATTATATTTCAAGTCATTTATTAATTAATTAAGCTAAATAGATTAAACACATAAGTATAACCACTTCGAGCGTAAACACATATTTTCTTGGTAATCCTAGCAACGTTATTACTTGGTTCACCCAATAGCATAGCGCTTGGTAACCCCAGTAGTGGATATGTGGGTTCAGAACATGTACGGAAAGTGGGATTAAATGCTTATGTTAGGACTAGTTAGAGATTAGTTAATTAGTTAAATTAAATTAGTTATTAAAATACTTCAATTCTCTATTTTAAGCACGAGGAACATAAAACATAAAATGATAAAAATCATATGCCTCAATTACACTTGACCATACCTTTGTGCATCACAATTGTAATTGAGAAGACAATGAATGACTATTAGGGCAAAGTTCACTTCCTAGAAGACTAGTGCATTGGAAGACATAGAGTCTGCGGAATTCGACCGAATCACACATAAACGCTACGTGATTCGTATGGTTGGGCATAGGGGTACCTCGACCACTCATCACTAGGTAACTACTAAGGAGATGTATGTTACACCTAAGCTTCCAAATCGCTAAAAGGAAGATGAGTATGAATACAACAATGTATAGTTTCACAAATAGAATTTAGAAGAAAGCATTCTACAATAAATCATTTGGTTACTCTCAAAGATTGCATTGAACAAGCAAAGAATAAACAAAATAAATATTTGTTTGTTTTGTTGATTTTATTAAAGCATTTGATTCTATTATGAGATGATAATTATTGAATAGGCTTATAAAACTTAATGGTGATTCTTTTTTACTCAATGTCATTTAAACTTTATACAAAAAATATTTTTGAATTAAAAAATAAATAAACTACACAATCTTGTTAGTTTTCTAACAATATAGAAGTAAAGCAAGATTATCCTCTTTCACAAACATTATTTAGCATATTTATTGATGAACTACAAGAGGGGATTAAATAGGTAGCTCCAAATTATGCCATCAAGGTGGATCAATTATGAATATGTAATCTTTTTAGATGATGTAGTACTAATTGCAAATTTAAAAACAAAGTAAAAGTCATGTTGCATCAACTAGAAAATTCTATCAATGTTTAAAAATGAAGATGAATACTAACAAGACAAAAGTGCTATTTTGTGAAAGAGATATTACACTTTCTAGCTCAGTAATAAAAAAAGAGAAATATAAACATGTGAGAGTAGATTGCTCTCAAAATTATAAGTGAAAGTAGTGGATATTACAAGCAGTTGCAAATTCTTTAAAGTATTTATATACAATGAGAAAAAAATGTAGCAATTACAATATTTGGACTTGAACAATTCAAAAATATTATTTCTTCAAACAATTATACAACAGTGTAGTGTGAGGTCTAAGTATTGATTAGTAATCATTAAAGAAAATTAAGAAACCTCAAAAAAATAATGCTTTTTGGATGACTTCAAAGTGAAAACTCAAGTCCCATATGTAATACTTTTATTAGAAGCTACTTTATTACTATTAGAAGTCAAAGCAATATATTATTTCTTAACATTCTATTTGAATCATAAAAATAGCAATAAGATATATCAAAAGATTTCATCCAAAAATCTTATCAACAAAAATGAAGCCATGAAAGAAAATTGTGTCTACAAAAATGGGGTACTGAAAATTTTGATGCAATATTAAGCTTAAAAAAACTTGGAAACTTGTTAAAGAGAGTTTTGGAGATGCAAAATGAAGAACAAATACCAAAAAATAAATAAGTAAAAGAATTTTAAGTTTACAAGGAAAACATTATAGCTGACAAACATGATAAAGTAGAATATCTACATGCAACAATTTGAATATTCATGAAAGCACTAATTAGAAGAGTAAGAATGGGTCACACCACTTTTGAGTTGAAACTAGAAATGGAATGATGAGCAACATGAAAACAAAATATGTTAATTGTATTTATTACAAGTAATAAAAGATGAACAGCTTGTGTTATTAAAATGTTATAGAACAACTTTCTTCAAAAGAAAATGGTGAATTACATTACCATTTTACACATCTACTTTACTTAGGATTTATGGCTAGTCATGTATTTTGCACAAGCTAACATGTCTAATATATCCTTTTAAGTCTATACACAAATAATATAATTTTGATTCTAGTTTTAAGGAAATGTTGGAACCTCGAACAAATTATACTATAATTCAACTAGAACTTTATAAATTAACATTAGCCACAAGAATTGAACCCACGAGTTAGAGCTTTCAAATCAAGAGTCTTACCACTAGGCTAAAACCTCATTGTCCAAATGACAATTGTTGACCATATATGTCCACAAACAATCAGGTATTAGCATAGTGGTACAAGCCTTGGCCTAGTAACCCCAAGTCATAGATTCTATTCTACTAGGTAGCACTGAGCTATAAACTTCTATAAATCTTGGAGTGTACCTATGTTTCAATTTTGTTAGGTTTTAACACCCCACTATATATATCCACAAGACATATAACCAACAAAATACTTAAAGTAGACTTGACCATAATATAAAGACGTTAAGAAGATCTCTTGACTTCAACTTACAACCTTTTCCGTAACCAATACTTTCTAGACAACAAGATTATTTTAGCTTTTTGCGACCTTCTAAACATTGTGGTTTCGAATTTCCACGATAGTTAACTTTTATGCTTTACCATTCTTCTTTTTTCTAATTATCATGATCATGATTATGCAACCATTACGGTGGGCCTCAACGTTTAGCTTCGGAAGGGACCAGCATACACTCGATCATTGGGTCAAGGGTGACCCGAAAAAGTCGCCCTACATGTTACCACTGCCAACAACCCAATAATACGTCTTTTTTTATGGACCACTCGCTAACACAAACCAAATCGGATTTTTTTTTTACCGTTTTCAAAGGAGGCTACCGAACGTGTTCTACTTACATTCAAAGCGGAAATCGTTTTAAAAACAAGAGGGAGAGAGGACTGGCAGTGAGTGATTCATGAGGCATCATTATGAACCTGCTTCTCCGTTAATTTTCTTCCATTAGTAAATTTTTGAAGTAAAATATGTGTTAGGAAATAACAATATGATAGTTTTATTAAATATTAAAATATAAGTACCAATATTGATAATTAGAAAAAGCTAAAATATCAGGATTTTTGGATTTTTGGGCACTTGAATAGGCTTTTTATCATCTACCAACCTTTCCGGGACACATTTAATGGGATAAACACTCCAGCTGTAGGTGATGATCCTTTGAAAAAGCTAAAATATTCATAGAAACAATGAGGTATTAGCCTAGTGGTAAAATTTGGCAATGTTGAGCTATAAAGTTCTATGTGGACTATACATCGTGGGGTGTACCTATCTTGTATTATTTTAATTACAACACCCCCTAAAATATTCATTAAAATGGATTATTTAATATTGAAGATTATTAAAAATCTTGACTATGACTTTGGAAAAATTCAAGAAAGTTTTGAAAGGTGTAAATCAATTCTCAAGATTATTTTAGAAAAATTGAAGAAACCATAAGACAAGTTTAACTAAAGTTTTTAGAGTCACTTTCTTTCTTATTCTCTTTTTATCATACTAACTTTTCACGTGGACTTGATCTTCTATTAATACTTTATGCTTCCCTATCCTCTTTCATGCTTTTCCCTTGTTTTTCCTCCGAACATGCTGTTCATTGAAAGTTGAAACCTTGATTAAACTAATAGAAGCTGGCTGTACGTCATCAATGACGAAATCATCGTGATTATCATCTCAACCTTATCCCGAAAAAACCGAGTCTGCAATCAAATCTTTGATACCAACAAGGTCAAGCATATTTGCAGGAATAAGGCGACGCTGGCAGTAACTTTCCATCCTCTTTATTAGTTATTAATGAATGATTAATGGTTAGTAGTTGGTTTCATGTGCAGCAGGAAAATTGCGAGCACTGGTTACATGATTCCATTCGTCGGACGTTAGGGTCCACAGCTATGGCATAGGCCGTAACCTTTGTTTTTACCATCGACTGTGACAGCTTAAGGTAATGTATTCCAATTTTGCGACGGGTTTTAAGGCTTCTCAATTCATGTTCATAATCACTGCCCTTAAACTCTTCTTAATCAATCTCAAGAGTGCGCATCACATCAGATTGGAAGGAGAATCAAGTTACGCCCTACGCACATTGGTAAATTTACGGTAGCAAGAATGAGTTATCATCCTCATTTTGTCTTTCTTAACATAGGTCATTGGATCAAATTTACATAGTGCATTTCTAGATTACAAAAATAAAGTATCTAGGATGAAGAATATATCTTTTGAGTTTGCTCATTTTTTATGACATTCCAAAGAATTATAATATTAATTTGCTGATAATTTTCTTTAGAGCATTAGAATGCACCTCATATGCATAATTCCTTATTAGCTTTGTGTGTATCACTAGGTGTTGGACCCTGAAAAAATTGTAATATAGGTACACCCCAAGATATATAGTCCAATTAAAACTTTATAACTAAGCAATACCCACTAAAATCAAACTTTAGACCTAGATTTTTCAAATCAAAAATCAAGAGTCTTACCACTAAGGTAACACCTCATTATTAAGACAGCCTAACATGGCTCTAAGACCATTACATGAGCAGCCCCTAAAACATACATTTTATTTTCATAATTGCCCTAGGCGGCTTTCGCTCATCTACCAACTCTCCTAGGGACCCCACTTAGCATGATGAGTAAAAGTGATGATCATTGTGACTCCAAGTGATGATCTTTTTAATTGACTTCTTAACTAAAATTATTTTTTATATTAAAAATATTAAATAATTAATTTATATTTATTTAACCTTCAAACACTTTATATTTCATCGACAATCAAGAAAGTCCAAAACAACATCCAAAAGGAAAGATGAACGGTTTTAGAAAATCCCTTGCCTTTTTACGCCTGCAACTCAATTATCCTTTCCAATACGTCACTACGTCCTCTCAAGATTTTTTTTCGACTGAAATCCAACCTGAGACAGAAGTTTGAATAAAACGACATTCTCTCACAGTTCAGTGTACAGGTTGTCACGTGCTCCCACAGCACACTGAATGATACTGTAGTCCCATACAATGCAGAAGCATTCATTTACAAACCCAAATACATGATTTATACCGCTACTTTAAATACACTAGCATTTGGGTATCTTTGATTACTGAGCTATATTAGGGCATGCTTAATGGATGAAGAGTGAGCAGTATACTTTTGTGGGAGCATATATGTTGACTTTTATGAAGTTTTTGTAAATATTTCATTTTCTACCATCTCGATGGGAGACTATGGGCCTGTAAGAACACGTGAAAATCTAGATATTACTTAGATATTATAGGGTTTAGCTGTGAGAAACTGAGAATGGAACTAACCTGAAATGCATGAGATATAGGTCACAAACAATAACAAGAAATTCTATACAACTAGTTACGCTATGTTTTTTTACTGATGGAGTAATATTTCGAAATTACTGCGGGTAAGGCTATTTAAGCCATTACTTTCTTAAGACTTCCATTTTGTTCAGGTAATAGGAAGTCGGTAGCCCGGCCAAACTCTTATGGTGTTGTTTAAAAAAGATTAAACATGACCATAATCCATTTACCGTGTTTCCAGTTTTAAGTTGCTTGAATGCTAAAAACCTTTTGGCAATTGACATTAACTTTCACAGTCTAAGAGACTTTCATCCACATGCTTGTATCTAGATTAAGATTCTATTGGTTAAGATAAATTTTCAAAAAGACTAGCTAATTTTAACATTCTTTAGAAAACTCATTTCTGCTGTTAAAATGAATTTATGAAAAAGTTAACATTTTAATTAAAGATAATCTTAGTACAAGTCTAGAAAAGTTAATCAAGGTTCCTCTATCCCTTTTCTTTTTTTACACATTTATAGATGAATTGGAGGAATGGATGCAAAATGTCTTTAATCATATTGTATCCATGAAATGAATTATTTTTCAACATGTTTTTCTTTGATTGCAAATTTAACTACAAGATTAAATTACATGCAACAAATCCTCTATGACTACAACAACCCTATTAGAATGGCAGGTCATGTTACTCATAAGCCATCTAATCTTGTAAAACATTCGTTCCCAACTCATCACATAGTTCCTATTGATTATGGGCCCACATATTAATTATGGTAGGATAGACTGTCATGTTCTTGTAACCACTCACTAATAGTTGTCCTTCATGCAAATCCTTATTAGAACGACAAGTCATGTTACTCATAAGCCATCTAATCTTATAAAATACTCGTTCCCAACTCATCACACAATTTCTATTGATTATGGGCACACATATTAATTATGGTAGGATAGAGAACCACTCACTAGGATGAATAGTCATGTTTTTGCAATCACTCTAGTATGAAAGTCAACTTTGATTAGATTAAGATTTTGATTTGTGACCCTAGAGATAGAAATTACAAAATTTTTCTTAGTCTTGTAAATATTAGAGAGTCATTGCTCAAAGCAATAATTGTAGCAAGAAACAAATTTTTTGGCCTAACGGGTGTATTCTATGGGGACTTATCTTTCAACACATAATCTAAAAAAAACTGAAGCATATTCAAAAATAGTTTCTTATGTAGGAATTTCAAGTGAAAATGCAAAATTCTCATGATATTTTGGTTACAGAAGCAAATTTGCTCTCTCTTGAAGTTGAAGCCATTTGTTAATTTATTGCTTCTACTAAAGTTAAGTCACACATTGGAAGTCAATTATTCGAAGCAAATAATGAATGCTATATAAGAAAATGGATAGTTTCATTATAGAAAATTATGGTTTCTGTTACAAAATACTATGATGGATGACCTTCCTTAAATAAAAAGCTTTGTTGGAAGATTGTGAACGATAAAGTCTTGGCTTAATTTAGGTGAAACACATCAAGAAAGAAACGTTTTCACTTACATTCTATTAAAGGAGGTTTGTTATATAGTATTAAAAAGTATTTGTTTATAGCTATTCCTATTTACTTAAGAAATCAAATTACTAAAGCAGAATGGGCTTTCATCGTCATTTTGTTCAAATAAACAAGTGTATTTGCACATGGAACATTAAGTAAGAAGGACATATATTTTTAAGTTGTCCCCTCTAACTCATATTCAAATGGATTGCAATATTAACTATAAGTTGTTGGTTTTCTTTCAAATAGATCTTGATTCATGAATTTTTAAGAATGAAAGACATATACTTTTAAGTTGTCCATTTCCGTGGGTTACCTTCAAAGGTGTAATCTATTTAGATTCATGAATCTTTTAAATTAGCATCTTCGTGGATTCAACATCTACAGTTGTAACCAACTAAACATGCTTTTAAGTAAACATACAACTTTGACCTTATTTACAAAGCAACTTGGCTTAATTTCAACTTGAACTTACAACCCATCACATTATCTCTAACAATCCTTCTTTTAAAGTAAAATGCAATGTTATTAGAAAGGCTGCCTTGCTTAAACTTTGGCTTTAACCTTTGTAGCTCCAATGATTTCTACATTAATGATGTTTTTCTTGTTTTCAACTTAACCTTCAATCTTTGTAACTCCACTAATCTTTACATGAATAATAATTTCAGCTTTTTAAAAAAATATACTCAGACTTTGTAACCATTCAGCAAATCCACTGTAATTTGTGATTTTTTTAAGGCAATAAAAATTTCAAGTTTCTAATTTTCAGAATAATGGCTTCAAGCCTTCGACCACCATCACTCGGTCACGTACTTTGTATAATTACTTAGGATCTATGAGTCGGAGATTCGCGATTCCAGATAAATTTTCATGAACTGTTCGCGTTGGATTCGGGAGCGCGTACAGAAGCGTAATAAATCCGCAATGGGTACGTATTTCATAATTTCTAATGAAATTTTGTCTGAATCTGTACATATACATTATTGAAATGGTCGCCTTGCCCTGCCTCTTATTATTATTGCCTTGTTCTCAATGTCTGCATTGTGCATTAAAATCATCCCTGTCTTCTCCTGCTCTGAATCTTCCCAGAAACTTCATTGAACTGCTCTGAATCTTCCCAGAAACTTCATTGATTGTGCATTAAAATCATACGTGACTTCTCCTGCTCTGAATCTTCCCAGAAACTTCATTTCATTGTTAAGGGCCAGCAAGCAATCAAGATTCATGGCATTGGCATGACACAGACCACAGAAAACAGGGAGTAAGAATATCAAAGGTTCCGCCACGACTCACGCATTCACGCATGTTTATTGGTCATTGCTGGTTCTTGCTCTTTTTCTCATATCTCCGCTAAACAAAACAAAACAGGGTCATCGTCATAGGTCATGAACACGATGACGGATGGATGCTTGTTCAACTGTTTTTTTACGATGTGTTTGGTTATAGTGCTCTGTTGTTTATTTCTCCTTTATCATGACTAGTGCCAATTCTCCCTCGTTCGAAAGGTTTCGAAAGGTTTTTATCATTGTAGGTGAGGTGAGTTACTCGTCTTTACCTAGTTTAGTTAAGTTGTCTTTTATAATGTGGTTGTCTTCAACATGGCCCTATGGCATTACTCAAAAGTCATTGTTGAACAAAAGTATTAACAGACATATCAAAAGTCATTGTTGAACAAAAGTATTAACAGACATGATTTGTCATAAATTTGGTTGAGGCTTGAGGCTTAATTTCATTTTTGAAAAGATTGGATTGAGTAACAAAAGGGTTTCATTTTATTGCTGTCATTTTTGTTGTTGAGTAAGGAAATGGATTCAATGCTCTCCATACCTTTGCAAATTTTCTTGCTTCCGTGTAATGGTGATATTGCAATCTTTTGTGAAATTTTTAAGCATTAACAATATTTTGGATTTACATTGTACTTGTTCTATATTCTGCAATGCTATTTTTATGATATATGAGATTTAATTTTTTTAAAAAACTAATATATTTAAGTTTTTTCTATCACGTCTTCAGCTACGAACCCGTCCCACTTTTTCTTGAAGCACACGTACCAAACACGTTCAGAATCACGAATCCTCCATTCTCGCTTCCACGAATTAGATGCTTTTGATGCATAGCTTACGATCATAGTCTCAACCGTCCGAAAACATATAGCATCGGATTCAGAGCTTTCACGAATCGGGAAAAGGTGGCAAAAATCGCTTTCAAAGCCATTGATATTTTTTAGTAAAAAAACAACTATAAAAGTTATACAGACTCAAACCGGGTCGGCGATTATTCAAATCCAACAGCTCATCATGACCATTTGCCGATTAAAAAAATAATTATAAAAGCTATACCGACCCAACGTGGGTTGACGGAAATTCAAATCCAACCAGTCATTTTCATTTTGCCGATTCAAAAAAAACAGTGGTTGGTTTCGAAACATGTGGGCTAAGCCACGAATCTTGGTTAACCGAGTACGACATTAATTTTAAGAATTAGAAAACAATATTTAATAGCCAACTTTATTGACAGAGGACAGAAATTCCAAAATCAATAAAGTCCAAATGCCAGGAATCACGAGTCTCCCATAAACTGCATCGCTTTCTGCTGCGAGAATTCCAGTCTTGACGAACGCTTCTGAGAGAGGAGAAATATGAAACGGAAACCGAAAGATATCAGGATAACTTTGAAAAACAGAGATTATATTTGTTTACCAACAGTTTTTCTTTTTCCGGGTTTTCGGTTATGGTACAATACCCTGATTTTTCAAGGGTGATGCATCGCAAAAAATGCTTAAAAATTCCAAGGAATATCAAAATACATGGTTGAATTAAGTTGGCATCAGGGTTCTCTTCGGAAACATGGCTCAATGAAGTCTGCAGCAGGTTTACTGTAACAAACTATCTTATTTTTTATGTTTGCTTTCTTATTGCGAGAAAATTAAGAATAAGTCAAGGAAAAACAATCTTATTTTTAATTTT
The DNA here is from genome assembly GCA_015680685.1 of Gnetum montanum. Taxonomy (NCBI): domain Eukaryota; kingdom Viridiplantae; phylum Streptophyta; class Gnetopsida; order Gnetales; family Gnetaceae; genus Gnetum; species Gnetum montanum. The sequence goes on along the minus strand of MNCI01002011.1, from coordinate 426,979 downwards.
GGTTTTTGTACCGGAATAGTTTTCCATGTACAAAATAGATGCAGTTTGGTAAACATAGATAAGCAGGTTCTAACAATTTCTTTCAAAATGGAAAGCGTGGCACTCAAGCCTATTAAAATTTTAAGCTTCCAACCGTGTCTGCAACTCACTCAACAAAGGAGTCCCTGTCAGGTTTTTGGCTGACAAGGGCAGAAATAGCATACTTGTACCGCTGATTCATGTATATGTTTGAAGACTTGCAGACCAGCTCTTGGCCTGAAATTCCGGGAGTCTACGTTCAAACTCATGAGCTTTCCATCTGCATCATTGTTAATGGAATATACTGTGTCTTTTCATTTTGGAAGAAGATGAGAAACGTGCCATTAATTACCTTCTAGCTTTGGTATCCACTATTTACCGACGTCAGAAAATTTTAACGGGATATTTACTATCATCGTACCAACTAATTTTTTCCCTCTTACCCCAAAATTTGTCCCATTTTTTTTTCCCAGACACTTTATTTCCACTGAGAGGCCGCACATGATGCGCTGGGACTTTTTTTTAGCGTTGAAAATGTGAATTAATTCCTCAAGAATCTTGGCTGAAAATGTATATTAATGTGCGAGAATGTTGTGTTTAGCGTGGTTATGCATTTTTCGGCTGAACACAATCGCGCATAAGAAGTACTGAACCAGCCCAAATTCTCTCCAATTTTCTTAGAAATAATGAGTTCGTATTTTTAACTCCCAAAATTTTAGGCTTTGGTCATCTCATAGAAGATCTTTGTTAGGATTTTCAAATAAGAGTGGCTAATATGTTGGTCAATGATAATAAACTGAATATAACTAATGTTATTTTGTCTACAGCTAAGCTACTCAAGTGCAGATTAAAAAGAGGTCTACTTGTAGAAAATCTTGCTTTAATATATATTGTTTAACAACTTCTCAAGATGTTTTAGCTTCACATTTCGATATTTCAATTTTGAAGAATTATAGAAAGCTTTTTCAATTTACAAAAAGGAAGTTTATTAAAGAAAAGTAGGAAAGAATGATCAGTGAGCTCCAAGACACACAGCAACATGCTTATCTCCTATTCAAACTTTCTTTAATAACCTTTTTAATCAAAAAGCACCCCACACACCACCCCAACCCACCCCCCACCCACCACACCCACCCCCCTCTCCCTACTATGCAAGATAACTCTAGTGTTCTTGAGTTATCCCTTGTTGATGTTTTTGCAAGAATTCAAAAGTTATCTTTTGGAAAACGTGTTGATGCTAATGGATTATATGCAAACCTTCTTAAATGGGGTGGTCCATTGGTGTGGAAAAGCAAATTGCAATCTTCTTAATAAAAGGCTTTGGCATGGTTTGGATCGCTCTTGGTGTTCTAGTCAGGTAGTCTACTTTTCAAAAAGGGAGTAGGACAAATCTTAATAATTATTGATGGATTGCAATTATTTCAATTTTCACTAAGCTTTTGGGCACTATCTTGGAGAATAAAATTAGGTCATGGTCAAAAATGTAAGGTCTTCCTGCTTAGTCACAAGTAGGCTTCAAAAGGAATCATTTTACCACAGACCATCTAATAACTTTTTGTTATTGTGTAGAGAAAATAAAAGGCCCAACCATACAACTTTTATCTATTTTGTTGATTTTTACAAAGACTTATGATTTTGTTGCTTGAGATAAACTTTGGAAGAGATTGAATAGTATTAACATTCCATAAGATCTCCTTTATACTGCTAAAAGAATCTATGAGACGGTCAACATTCTTCTTGAAGATAATCTTACTAAAAAAGGAACAATTATCAACAGCTCAGTTAGAGTTAAACAAAAGTTGTCCTTTGTCTCCTATCCTTTTTGGCATATTTATGAAGGAACTGGAGGAATGGATGCAAAATACGTCTATTCATGCTATGTCAGTGAATGGATTATTTTTGAACATGTTTCTCTTTGTAGATGATATGGCCTTGATTGCAAAATCAGCTACAAGATTAAATTATACTTCTCCATGACTATTGCAACCATTTTGGTATGAAAGCTAATATTGATAAGACTGAAATTCTAGTTTGCAGTACTAGAAATAGAAATTACAAATTTTTTTCTAAGAGACAAAAGACTTGATATATGTGAATCTTATAAATATTTGGGAGTTAAATTTGTTAGTAATTATAGTTGGAATACCCTTATTGCTCAAAGGGTTTCAAGTGGAATGCAAACTAAATTTACTTTAAGAAATAATTGAAGTAGGAAACAAATTTTGACATGAGAAATCAAAAAAAAAAAATAACATTTTTCACAATCTTATCCAACTTGTATTATTGTGTGGGTGTGTTGCATGGGGACCTTCTCTTTCCACACATAATTGGAGAAAAATCAAGACATGTTCAAAAATAGTTTCTTGTATGTGAATTTCAAGTGAAAATGCAAAATTCTTATGATATCTTACTTTTAGAAGTAGATTTGCTTCCTCTTGAAGTTAAAACCTTTTGTCAATTTATTGCTTATACTCAAAAGTTAAGTCACATGGAGGAAGTCAATTATGCTAAGGAGATAATGAATACTACACAAGAAAATGGATGGTTGCATCAAGAAAAATTATGGCTTTAGCCATGGAATATTGTACCAAAGGATCTTTCTTTAAGCAAAAGGCTTTTCTAGAAGACTATAAAAGAAAAGGTCTTAGCTAAAGTTTGGTTGAACACATTGAGGAAAAAAAGCATTTTTATTTACATTCTATTAGAGAAGGTTTGTTATCTAGTACTCAAAAGTATCTATTCTCGGCTATTCCTATTCATTTAAGGAATCAAATTGTTAGGGCAAGAATGAGCTTTCATCGTTTCCTTATTGAGACAAGTTGTTGGATCACTTTATCGAGAGAAGAGTGTTGATGAGACGCGATATCATATGCACCGCGATATCGCGTATCGCATACGCGATATCACGGCCATCACGATATCACGTCATCTCCTGAGATATCGCGTACGAGATATCGCGGTCCGCCACCAAATCTATAAATAAGAGGCGGCACTCCCCTCATTTCTCATCCTAGGCTAGATGTAGCGAAGCTCTGGCAGTTTAGTCACTCCAGAGATAGAATATTTTCCATGTGCCCGTAGTAGGAGTCCCCAAGTGAACGGATCTATATTCGAGCAGCTTTGTACCTAAATGCAAGTTGTGTACGGCAATAAAGATGAGCTTTGTGGATAAACCTTGCAGTGCATGGAATAGGTTTATTATTTTTCTATTTCTTACATGTTATTTATTACATGCATTAGCGCGACATGAGTACGACTTGGTTACGAGCATTGACGAATGTGTACGGCTAACCAAGGAATCGGCTACTCATCGCGATTAGGTTCTCTCACCCTTGTCTCCTAGAACGCGGGATGAGTACGACTTGATTACGAGCATCTACAGGTGTGTACGGCTAGTCAAGGAATCGGCTGCTCATCACGCTTGGGCTAGTTAGGTGCCTCAGTACGACCACTTCGAGCACGTGTGTTACATGTGGTGATCCCAGTAACGATGAGCATTTGGTAGCCATAGTTGCATAGTTCAGGGTGTGTACGGTAAGTGAAAACGGATGTTGACGCTAGTTAATTTAGACTTAGGACCTTAGTTAGAGTTAGTTAGTTTCTCAACCCTTCACCCTTTAGCATAAGACATAAAATCATAAAAGACCAAAAAAATCATATACCTCGGACTTACTTAACCATACATCGTGACAACAACAAGAAAGTCTAGGAAAACAACGAATGATTAACCCCAAGTGTTCCATGGGGCGTTTAGGCATTTAGTCTACGAAGTTCAACCAAATCGCGCATGCTACGCTCGTTTCGTATGGTTGAGTGTAGGGGTACCTCGCCACTCATCAAGTGTATATGAAAACTATGCAAACAAAGCATAAAAGATGAAAAACATATCTTTTTATTTTCCCATCTTTGGCTCACATTCGAATGAATTATAATATGAATTGTAATTGCTGAATGTTTTCTTTCAAATTGACCTTATTTGCTTGGGGCATCATTGAAACACCGTAGAAATCGTGAATTGGCCTCAGGCGAAGATTCGCGATTCGGGCGGAGGCTTGTGACAGCAATTCAGAAGACAAAACAAAGCAAAGAGGCGCGCAGCATCAAGTCTCCGAGTTTCTCACAGATTTTAAACTTACTTTGTTTTCTCTCTTTACGCTGCATTACGCAACAGAGCGTAATGTCGCTCAGCGTGGTTCTGTTTAGCGTAGCCCGATATCAAAAAGCAACTTACTTCGCCAGTTTTGACGAAGTTTAAAGCTTAAAACTTGTCGCATATTCGGCTAAGTCTTTGGCTCAGAGCCGAGTTTACGCTTCGTTACGCAGAGCAGCGTAACGAGCTTCAAAGAAGACAAAGTCAAGATACAAAGAAAAGTTGTAGATTGACTTCTTTTCTTTGCAGATTGGTCGCTTTACGCTTATTACGCTACACAGCGTGGACAAGCGTAACTCGTTGTAAAGTTGACCATTTTTACGCTCTATTACGCTTTGCGGTGTAAATGAGCGTAAAACAGCTGACATCAACTACTCCTATACTCTATTACGCTTCGCCACGCGACGTAGCGTAAGCAAGTGTGATACAGCGTAAAGCTGGCTAAAGCAGTTACGCATCTACTATCCACACGAAGCAGCTTTGGCGGAAGTGGTCGACAGCGTATTTCGCTTCCCTTCCCGAAACGTAACGTGACGTAGCCAACTTCAACATAAAGCTTACTAGGTCAACGGTGTATTAAAAGTTCGGGACACGTGTCATCGGGGCCATACTTTCTCTGCATGTTGTCGAACTTATAAATACTCCAGTTGACGAAGAGAAGGACCCCCGGGCAGCATCTGTAACTTTTGGCAGCATCACCTTTTAGTAGAAACAGAAGACATTTCGCTTGAGCGTCTTGCAACAGGAGCGATCAATCCTTTGGCGAAAACACAACTCTCTCCATTGGCAATCAGTGGCAGCCTTGAGCAGAGACTACCGAAGGCAAAAAGAGCAGATCAAAGATCGAGAGATCATCTGGTGTGGTTTGTAAGGTTCATTGATCAGAAACATTTGATCAATAGACGTCAGAGCTTGACCTTCCTTGCAACCCATCTCTGGCTTACGAGGTAGATCGAACTCCATTCTGTACTCCTCGTTGAACAATTTTCTTATTGTTTTGTGTATGTTCCGCACAAGGTAATTAGAGTCTTCCCATTGTAACTTTGTATACAAAAATACTCGTTTTTTCGGGTCAAAGTACAGATCTTGAAATCACGCATTTTTCTTAAATCTGGTTCCCTTTGTCGTGTTAACGTTGCCATTATTGCAATTTATCTACATCATTTTCCTCTCCTTTCGCGATTTATCGAATCAAATCGTTCCACGAAACACTTATAATCTTCATCGATTTACTAATTAAGTAAGTCCCTGTCTGATCGACAAGACCGTTCAGGGCACTGCGGATTCGTTTTCTCCAGCACAGCCCTCGCACGGATCTGTGGTTAAAACTGTGTATACAGATTTTGTTTGGTATTTTTCCAGCTATCAACATTTTCCGTCGTTACAATCATATCAATGATGTTTTCAACTCTCTTCAGAAATATGCTAAAGCTTTGTAATTGTCCAACAAACCCTTTGTGATTTCTTAAATGCAATAAAAAAATTTCCAATTTCCAATTTCAATAAACATAGATCTCTACTAAAGTTTCTAGAGTTAAAATTAGTATTTAAGAGCATGTGTAAGTGAAATTTTGTCTGAAAGAGTAAGTCTCAAGTGAAATACTTTTAATTCTTCGACTAAAAACTAAACACATATTGAGGGCTTGGTTACATGTCATGGTTTTTGGTTGGCATAGCTAACCATAGCAGTTTGACTAGCCAAGCCGTACACTTGCAAACTGCCACACAAATTATCATTGTTTCTTTTGCAAAGCCATGGTCTTTCACAATTAATTTCAATTTTACATGGTTTCCAAGTGGCTGGAAGTATGGGTAGGGAGGGTTGTGAGGATTCAAATTAAAAACCATGCCATAATAAAAAGTAATGTATGTGACAAATAACATAGATGATGGCAATTTGACTTCTTTAAATATTTACCCATGCCATGGTGAAAAAACCATAACATGTGACCGAGCCCTCACTCTGCTTCTTCCATCATGTGTATGGCCATGAAGCTCGTGTGTACGTCACCGCCAGCCTTGAGAAAATTCAAGAGTTGGTATCGTCCAAAAAAGATTGGTGGGCCCATCAATTACCATGGGTGGTATTGGAGAGATTTCGGTCGCCATCGATTACTGTTGTAGGATCCGATCCATATAAGATTTACTCAGTATAGTAAGATTCCCGGAGTTCCCAATTTTTTAACATGTCACCGGATACATTGTATTTTATTCTCTCGAAGCTTCTGACGCAAAATTGCAGGAAACAAAGCCAAATTTATTTTCGACTAGAATATTCACGACAAATTTTGCAATTATGAAAGCTTATCCAGAACGAAATTGGTAACGTCCCTGTCAAATTCAAGCCTTTGGAGCCGATTGCAATTGCTGGTACCCTAACCAATGAATTGCAAGGCCGTTCAAAAAGCAAAAACCCTCCTCCGTTGACTACGTTGGTTAGAACCACCTCATATTTCCATTTTCCAAGCCTTCTTTGACTATGAACACTGCAATAAGACAACTGCTACACCTGGGCATTCTTTGGAGTTAAATTTCCTCGATAGCTACTGCTATATGTGGGAATCGTTCGTCCGGTCCAAATTCGACGACCGGGTCCTCACACAAAAAGTGCATTAGTAAAAGTTTCGTTTCAAATGTATGTAAATAATTTCCGTACATTAATGGAAGCCCGGTTCTCTACCTATGCAAATCATCTTCATCTTGAAGATGAGGCATAGACTTCAAGGGTTGCAGCATTATTCAAACCGCTGGTAAATATGTCCGGTTGCAACATTCTCAGAAACAAACAATGTTGGCAAGGTAAAGTGGGTTGTCCTTTCAGTACAACAAATTATTTTAAAAATCTTTAACTTTTTTAAAAATTACTGTTTTAAGAATACAAAATTAAAAAAATATTTATCCCAGGGACTCGTTGTGGGCAAGTTGGGTGGGTTGCCCTTTAAAGTTCGAACAATCATTTTAAAAATCTTTAACTTTTTCAAAAATCCCAGTTTTAATAACACGAAATTTAACCCAGCAACTCATCATTTAGCCGGCAATTGATCACCTACTTAAAAAAGTTGGGCTGTAGTGACTACTCCACAAGGCACTTAGTTCTCCGTGTATACAAATCATCTACCTTACAGATGAAGCATGCCCACATGTACCTGAAGCAGTAGAAATATTCAAGCTCCATTTCCCCTTTAAATTATACAATACATAATTTTGTTATCAAACCTTGTTTAAAGTATACAATACAGCACATAATTTTGTTATCAAACCTTGTTTAAAGTATACAATACATAATTTTGCTACAAAAAATTTTCCAAATTGTTCCTTGTCAAGATTCTTAGAAGGGTCTTCACGTCTATGGAATGTTCGCATCATTGAGACATTATTAAAAATAATATATGCACTTTGTGCCAGGAAACTGAAACTATTACCCATTTTTGCATCTCATGTCATTTTCTCAGCACATTTAGCTGTTCTTTCTTAAAAGGATCTGGCCACGTTTAAAAGGCATCCCAATAGCATCATGTAAACCTTGAAAGTGAATTGAACGCTCTTCGTAGTGCTCGTGTGTGACTCGATTATCATTATAGAATTGGGACTTCCTCTTCTCGTTGTAAACAAAATTCAACACACAAAGTGTGCGTGACCCAGAACCAATGCCGAAAATGGGCCAGAAACCATGGCCGAAGTCTTCATGGCAAACCTCTCACAGAAAGAGAGGCCTATGCGAAAATTCTAAACCAACCATTTTTCCAAAGGCCCCAATCCATGAGGCCTGACGAGCGTGACACAACGAAATCAGACCCTACAAGAAAATGAAAAGATGCTTCCATCACAATCATATCTACACCCCAACTTTTTAGATTTCATGGGTCAAGTTTAATCATATCTACACCCCAACTTGGATTTCATAGGTCGAGTTTAACACTTTGTATGGGGAGTTGGCTGCCCCCTTTCATCTCATGCATGACCCATCTGAAGTCATTCAACGTTGCAATAAGTATTGGCACAAACAAGAGTCAAAAACATTTTGGATCCCTCTCTTCCAACTTATTTGGAAACTTCCGACCCTCCCCAAAATTAAGCATTTCCTTTGGTGTCTTCTCCACCATGGTCTACCTATTGGAAAACGTCTAGAATATCTAGGATTCCTAATCCCAATTGCCCTCTATGTGGTGGACAAGATGACTTTGTCCATGTATTTTGGCAATGTCCCTTTGCTCAACATGTGTGGCAGTGGGTTTCTAAAGCTTTTCCATCATACAAGCAATCTCAAAAGGATGCAGCTATGGAAAAGACCTATGTGTTCCAGGTAATCTCTGCAAGGAAGTTTTCCCTTTTTATTATGTGGATTCACCATTGGAATTCTCTCTATCCTTAATTGAGAGCTCTTTGCCTCATCTAATTCTATGTCATTCTATTTTGTAACAAGCCAGTCTGTGCGGACATTTGGTTGTGCCCCAACTTGGGTTCCTCCCCTAATACTCGTTTATTTTTAAGGTGTTTCCCGAGTGTCATTCACGATGCTCTCAATTTTCCCTTTCCTTTAACCCTATGACTTATTCAAGTTGTCATTGCTGCACCTTTAATTACAATAAAAGAAATTCCTTTAACCCTATGACTTATTCAAGTTGTCATTGCTGCACCTTTAATTGCAATAAAACTAAAACTTCTTTTCGGGTCCGACACGCTCCCGTACGGTTTCAGAATTATATCTCAGCGAAAATATTTCACACGGAACCGTGAATAGCAGCATATCATTCAAAGCTTTGGGCGCTCAACATCAACATGGCCGAGGAGGAATTGAAGCAGACAATTTGCAAAATCATCACATAACGTATTACAACACCTCCAAAACAACTCAATCTGGCCAAATGCCGGTGGCCTCCGGACCAGGGCGGGCCGAACTTATTATTGTTTCAATAAAAAAAAAGAATCGGCAATCGTTAAAAGAAGCGTGGCAAATTGGGAAACCACCGCAAAAAAAAAGTCCCCTCACCCCGCCGAAAAAAAAAAACCCCAAAAAAGAAAGGCAGAAAAACCCAGTGCACGCATGCGCTGGATGGACCACAAATGACGCCAGACTGGCGGCGGAAGCCAGCCAGCCAGCCAGCCAGCCCGTGTGAGCAGACAGAGACGGGCAGACAGCTAGCGGCCCTGAAACGCAATGCTGGTGCTGAGGCCAGCACCACGATTGAGCTCCATCTTGTGGGCCCACTCCTGCGATTCGAGGAACGCCTTCGACATCTCGCCGGCCACGTAACGCATATCCGGCCGCCGCGCGGGGTCGGCGTCCACGCAGGCAGCCGCAATGCGCGCCACGCGCTCGGCCCACATCACCGGAAAACTGTCCTTCAACCGCGGGTCTATCCACTGCCTCAGCGCGCCGCCGCCGTCCAGAACTTGCTTGACGGTGTCCACGAGGGCCTCCCGGCGTTGGCGGCCACCGCGTTCCGACACAAAGCGCACCGGCGGCCGCCCGGAAAGCAACTCCAGCAGCACGACGCCGAACGCGTAAACGTCGGCGGCCTGGGTGACTCGGCCGTCGAGCTGCATCTCCGGCGGCATATACCCCGGCGTGCCGGCAATCCGGAAGCTGTGGCTGCGCCCAAGACCGCCACCGCCACCGCCGCCGCCGCCGCCACCGCCAGCGGTTTCGTATTCGCCGGCGAGGTAGCTGAGACCGACGTGGCAGAGCCTGGCGCGGAAGGCGGGCTCCGTGACGAGAATGGCGCTGGGCTTGACGTCGTTGTGCACGTAGTCCGCGACGCTGCTGTCGTGGTGCAGATACTCCAGACCCTGCGCCACGTCGACGGCCACCTGCATCCGCGACAGCCACGTGGACAGCGCCGTGTAGCCCGGCGCGTGGCCGCCGTGCAGGCAGTCCGCGAGGCTGCTGCCGTTGATGCAGTCGTAGATCTGGTACAGCGTCTCCGAACGCTCTGGTTCGTAGCAGGCCCCCGTGGATTGAACCAGACTGGTGTGGTGCGCCGCGCAGACGAGGCGTAGACAGGATCTGAATTCCGCTTCCGCCAGAGGCCGCCGCATCGTCCTCGCCGTCACCACCGAGAGCTTGCCGCGCAGCGTGCATTTCCACGACGAGGAGCCAAGCTTTCGGACCTTGAATTGCTTCGTGGCTTCTGCGATCTCGCGGAGTTTGTAGAGGTTAGGGTTCTCCGGCTGGAGCTGCTCGCGCAGGCTTGCGATGGAGGAGCTTGTGCTTGTTGTGCTGGAGATTTTGCTCTGCTGACTCGAGGCTTGCCCGCTCTGGCCCGTTCCCGTGCTCGTCGTGCCTGTTGCTGTGCTGCGGCTGCGGCTGCGGCTTCTGGCTTGGGCTGCACCGCCCTTCCCGGAGCCCTCGGAGGCAGGGTTTCGGAAGACCCTGCCGCCGAATCTGTTGGCGTGAACCCTCGGTGTTTCCGCGACCTCCGCGGCCGAGGGTTTGAAGCACATGTTCCCCAGGGTTTCAGGCCATGCTTGCCGTCCCCAAGGATTGTGGAGGATCGCCCGGCTTCCTCAGACATGGGAGCGCTGTAATCGCCGCGAAGCTTTGTGCATGTTTCTGGACATTGATCCCTTCCAGCGTCTTTCAGGATTTGCAGAATCTTTTGTTGTCCGCTGCCGCTACTTCTGTCTGTCAAAACGGCTTTCGCATGTTAGGCTTTCAATTTCAGAAACTACGCATGTCGAACTCAAAAAACAATGTCGTTTCAAGATTGCCGAGGTCCTAATGGTTTCGAAATGAATATCAAAACGGAGATCGCATGGTAGGGTTTCATTTTCAGAAAATACGTATGTGAAACTGAAAAAATAATGCCGTTTCAAGACTGCTGAGGTTGTAATGGTTTGGAAATCCAAGTTGCAGAGATAACAGGTTGCAAGGGCCAAACGAAGTCACGAACCGTACATCGATTCCGAAGCGAACATACGCAGAACCGTTAAATGCCGAGCCAACGTTACTAAGGAGAATATGCAAAGCCTGGAACTTCTTCGTTCTGCAACAACATAAAGTATAATGGCGCCTCAACTATAATTCAACAATTTCGCCTCTTTTACGAAAATGATGGAGAAATCGAAATTTTCATGTCTACCTTTGTTGAAATGTCTATGCGGATTAAATGACTTCACAAATGCCAATTCAGACAATACAAAGCGCGACGCTATGATGGCAACGTTTCAGCGCAGAAGAATGTCACGCAGATCTCTCCATTCGTTGCCCGACGGGGCTGCCAAATTGTATAAATCGCGCGCGTATGCCAAGAGAGCTCTCACGGAGAGATATTTACAGTTGGAGAGCTTTCAATATGGGCGGAAGATACAAGCCTCTGAACTCGAAGAAGCGACGGCAGGCGAGGACGAGAAACCTAAACTTTGCTGTGTTTCTGCGATTTACCGTGTGAACGCATAACCAGATGACACTACTCGTCACGCCACAGGCATGTCGCCGACAAAAACCCTGCGTATCAGACCAGAAACACGCTGCTTTTAAGGCCCACCGGATTCTAAAGCATGCTAAGCTCAGCCTTAGCCCTTTGATGATATACTTGCCCTGCAGAGGATCTGCTCCTTGTTCAAAACCTTAACGCCATCAAGGATCCAATTGTTGCGTGTGCATACTCGATACCTGTGGTTCCGCCTTGGACAAATCGTGAGAAATCACGCATACATACCAGTCGCAGATTGGCAGAATATAACAGCGTTGCATATCTGGACATGATTCACAACACACGTGAAGTGCTCCACCTGGATACACTTCCATTCAGGTCATTGCTTCTACACTGAAAATTTCGATGCTGCCTGGAAAGAAACAGGCCTAATAAATGTCGCTTTACGCTGATTTACTTTTGCATAAATTTCAGCCGCTGGCAAAACGCCACATTTGCATTGTCAGGTCAAACGGCTAACCAATCGGCTGCCTAACGCCATTGGCGAGCTAAAACCCGGCAACTAAAGCTGCATTATATAAATTCACGAGGTATTCGATTTTACTACGCAGGTGACGATATATTTGCATCACCAGGCATGCAAGTCCATGCAACGAATTATTAAAATAAAAATACAGTACTTTGTCTTGCAATCCATCACGCAATTTGCTGCTTCAGCCGAGATGGTTTTTGATGACGGAGATATATCGTCATTGAAGAGTGAAGTTGAACGTGGTGGCCAAGCTCGGTTGATGGCGCATGGAATCTTATTTGTAGTCAATATGCTAAAGCATTTTGTCAATTATCCCATGCTAATCCAAAGGTTCCTTTCGCAGATGTAAAACATCATGTTGACACGTCATCCACAAGGATGCTTTCTGCATTTAGTGAATTCTCAATTACATATCAACCTTTAAGTGCTTTGGTTACTATTATGCTTGTCCTATGTGGTAGTTCATGCATTTTGGATAACTAGGCTCCTCCCCTTGACTTGCAAGGGTGGGACCCAATAACATTTGTTTAAATAAAATAAAAAGTGATTTCATTTCCAACCAAATAGTATGCATTTCAAACCTCAAGCAAGAGGTTAAGGGTTAAAACTTTTTTCCACTTTTAAACTATTGGTACAAAGATACACTTAGAATTTTTCAACATGCCAAGCCTTCACGATGAATAATGATACATACACAATGCAAGTCACACGATGAATAATGAGTGTGAGGGTATTCCAACACTTTCCATGCAAGTCACAAGTGTTCATGTGTGGAAAAATTGTAATCCATGGATGGACAATGTAAGTATACTAGTGAGTTAATGGTGAGTTCGTGGTCATTTTCTTTCACTTAGAGTTAGCAACGTGCAAAATGTATGGCTTAAATCTTAGTGAGGTATACGATAAAATGATGTTGATTGGCTTTAAGCATGCTGAGTGTAAACATGGTGAAAGTGAATGTAGATTTTATTTCTAAGTACAATGAAAATCTAAAGCTATTCTATCCTATGATGATAAGTATCCAATCCTGGTTTTCGTACACGTCCCAAGTTGATGTAACTATTACTAGGATTACCAAGTACTTTACTACTAAGTGAATCAAGAAAAGTCTTTACTAGGTTACCAAACATTACACTTTACACTTGAAACAAACTGTACTTGTTCTGCTTTACTAATGAACATTGGAATATTAAATGGCTTAGGAAATGTACATGATTGAGTGAACATAAACAACATAGAAAAGTAAATCTATTCTAAGTGATATGCTGCAATGATGAAGAACAATCTTGATCTTTATTGTTGTTCATGAGTTGTATGTAGGAACAATCCACTCGAATAAAAATTCTGTACAACTATAATTCACCACACTACAAGCATTCACACTAACTCTAACTTTAAAAAACAAACTACAAGAATTTCACTAAGTGTTAGATTTAAACTTAATTTTGAAGTGATGGTGGGCTCATACTTATAGGAATGACCATGGCTCACTACATTGTATCTATGATGACATATGTTGGGCTACAATATAACATCTACGATTTTGTAGATACAATACTGTAGTCCTTTACAATAATGTTTTATCAATGAGGAATAATGATACATACATGATGCATAGTACCATACATGGATATGCATGGTGGAAAAGGTGTAACAACCCATATTTTAGTAAAGGTTAATAACCTTTTTCCTTGTATGCAAAATGATTTAAGATGGTTAATAATATTAATATTAATTTTTATGCATATTTAATTTTTCTTAACACATGATAAATTTGTATTACTCATGTTTACTTAATTTTACCATTATGCATGATTAATGATTTTTACACTAACTAGGTGAATGAGTTGTAGCAAGTTCTAATGAAGGCTATGGCATGGGCATGGTGTGGCTATAATGGCATGCCATGTGATTTATCCATGTAATTTGTAATTTTAATTTTAACTTTATTATGGCTTAGATTAAAGAGAAGAAAGGTAGATGAGTCACATGGGTCTTGGAGGTAGATGAGAGAGGGTAGCTAAGTCACATGGGTTGGGAATAGATGGAGTAGGGAAGAAGCCTTTAAGTACCACACACTTCTTTAACCTCTTGGCTCTTGGGTTGGAGGGCTATTAGGTTGGATGAGTGTGAGGAGCTTGCTAGTTTAGGGAGCATGTAGGAAGACTCAAGTAACAAAAGCTAGCAACATTCCAAGTGAGTAATCTTGGCCTCCTTTTCATGGTTGTTTCAGTTCACCAAGTTTTGCATAGATTAGGGTTGGGTTTTGTTTTAATTAAGGGAAAATCTTGTAGATTTGGCATATTTGGAATGGGTATTTCTGCCATGTTTTGAATCTAAATTTTCATCGCTAGATTTGTCAATTTTTCCTAATTTAAAGTACTTTTTATGAATGATGAATCGTGTTTTGCTAGGCCCCAATATCAAGTACGCAATATCGCAGCCTAGGCAATAATATCGAATACACGATATCGTGATTCCTGTGTAAGCCTATAAATACACATTTGGGCACATAGGAACTAAGGAAGGGGGGGGGGGATTTTTTCCAAGTATAGAGTAGAATCTTTTTGTCAGTTTTCAATTAATTTTAATTCTTTCCCCAGTGCATGTCCATAGTGTGATGATTGTAATTGTATGGAACCTTTATTCGAGTGTGACTTACTTGGACACGCACATGATCGACAATAAAGATCGAGATTACTCCATCATTGCAGCATTCACTTAGTTTTTAATCGTTTAATTGTTATTGTTATTTATTGTTTTCTTAATTAATATTTATTTACTGTCATTTACTATTCTTGTTGTTAAATGCAAAATGAGTACGACTTAATCATGAACATTTAAGTGTAACTACTTGGTAACCCAATAGCATATTTAGGAGTGCTTAAGTAATGTGCACTTGGTAATCCCAGAAGTAGTACATGAGGTCCAAGATGCATACAGATGATTAAGGATGGATGCGCATCGCACTTAGGCTAATTTAGATTTTGCTTCTCATCACCTATTAGCTTACAACAAGTTTATTTTCCATTGTCCCTAGGAGTAGCACTGGTTTAGGACCACATCATTCACCTCACTTTGGACTAAACCATATGTGACCAAGTAAATACTAGTTCAGGTGGGAAGATAGCGAATTGCGATCAACGTGTAACCATCTGGATACCACAACTAGTTTGTCTGTGGAGTTTGACCGAATCATGCGTGAACGCTTGTATTTGTATGGTTGAGTGTAGGGGTACCTAACCACTCATCATTGGCGCTGTTGCTGGGGACGGTGCTAGTTGTTTAGATTAGTTGCACCATCCAAGATCACTATAACAAAGCCTTGATGATATATCTTTCAGGAAGAAGTAATTGCAAATAAGTCACACATAAATTCACAACAATGCCTGTCTCGCAAGACTATGATAATGCAACAACTAGTAAGGCAATTCATTTGAGAACCAACGAATTATATGATGATGATGACAAAGTTTGGAGTACTCAATCTTATGCAAGGGTCCCCTATGTACATAAATGAAGACAACATCATTCTAACTCACAAATTCATAACCTACCTAGTGACGATGAACCCCTGCTTGCCACTACAAGCCTAACGCATATACAAGAGGCTGTTCGAATATCCCGCAAGCATCGAAAGGAAAGCTGTCTACCTAGGCTTGATTTAAACAACTTTCCCAAGTTTTCAAGAGGCTATGATTTAGATCCGCAACATCATTTACAAGCCTTCCATGATGCCTATGTATGGAACAATATTGATAATGGGTGGCAAAATTTTAAGCTCTTTCCTACGACACTCATTGGCCAAGCAAAAGTATGGTATAGGTCCTTAAGACCAAAATCAATTCGACGACTCTTCAATGAAAGATATTAAACCTATGCAAGGGTGTTAGCCTTGAGGAGACAAATCCAAGAATGGAAACAGGGGTAGCATGAACCCTTAGACATGGCCTTAGAAAGATACTATTCATTGTTAAACAACTACCCATGCCATGGATTCTCCAAGGAAAGGCTAATGTACCACATTATGGATGGGCTGCATAATGAAACAAGGGAGACCTTAGGGATGTATGCCCGAGATCAACTATACGAGCTACAAACCCACCAATTCCAAGAGCTTCTTAAGTGGGTAGTAAAAGAAGAAGGAGAAATGGCTAAATGGGAGAATGTTGAAAGCTCTCAATAGGACAAAAATCTCGAAATAGGAAAGGTCCATAATCATGAAGAGGAGAAATCAACTCACTTCAAGGAGGTGGAATCATCTTTTCCAATACTACAATCACTAGATGAAATTGAGGCAAAGATCAATAAGATGAAGGAATGGATACATGAAAGATGTGAAGAACATGCCAACACTATTATAGGTAGAACTATGCCAAATCAAGAAATAGGATAAGACACCAGGCAACAATCAGAACGAAGGGTTGAAGACAATATGAATAGGAACTCAATTGTCAATCATACGTATCAATGTAATGTTTGCTTGTACGATCACTTCAAAGGTCAATGCCCAATATTGTCACATTTACGTTAGCATTGGAGAGGAATGTTACATCTAGACTTCGTACAAAAATACCGTATTCAACCACAGTGGCAAAAACCCTAGTCGTGGAGGAGGCCACTGCCAAATCAACCATACCCTTCATATGTCCCAATGCCAAACATTCATTATGTTCAACACCCTGTTTCTCCAACTGGATCAACATCCTCTACTTCACCTCATCGTTATCATTCTCTCAAGTACTAATCATCCATGACCTCTCCAACAAGATCACCACCTTATGTGCCTTTCACTTCTTCTTGCCCTTAATGTTCTCATCCTTCACCTCCTTCTACATCACCACCAGTTGTGCTAGAAGGGTTTGCACTATAGCATCAACCCACGAATGTTACTTGTGCTGCTACTATCAACCGCAGTGGGAATCCTCCACAACATCGAAAGTGTCATTTCTTTAGGCATGACCGTAGAAAAAGATAACATAGTTCTTAAACCACTGCATCCTTCAACTCAGCACAAGTTCAACACTGTGATGCATCTTTCGCCTTGAACTTAACGCCTCCTATTACCTTATTAAGGCCATCAATCAATACTCCAACTACCATGCTGCCCAATGAATATAACCACATAGGAAGACATATTGACCCTTACATACCATCTTACAGTCACGAGTGCCACAGTGGGTCAACTCCTTATCAATTAACTACATCTTATAATTTGCCCCACTATGCTAACTTTAATCAAGTGTGTGAACCCCAAATTGGGTACATTCCAACCACCACATCAAAAGACACCCAATGGTTTGGATATGACTAGGTCCCAATATTTCCAAAATGCATGGATCCAAACCTTCCATTTATTAATTCTTGCCATGATCAAAACTTTAGTTATGGGGGATATCCTCCATTCTAACAAGAAAAATTAATAAATGTTTTTCCTTTACTTCAATTTTACAATTTTTTGTTTTCCAATTTTTCATCTTTCAATTTGTTGTTTTATTTATGATGAAGTGCTAATCAGTCGATGAGTCAACTGGGCCACATATACGTAGCCCCGTATATGCTGCCTCGTCGATGCCGCGACCGCATTTACGCGGCCGCCTATCCCAGCCTATAAATAAGAGGGCCCTCCTCCTCATTTAGGAATCTTTTTGTCATTTGTAGCTAAACTCTTTTAGTTTATTTCCATAGAAGTTAGATTATTTTCCCAGTGCATGCCCGCAGTGTGATGTTTGTAATTGTACGACACCTTTATTCGAGTGTGACGTACTTGGACGCGCACATGACCAAAAATAAAGATCAAGATTCCTTCATCATTGCAGCATTCACTTAGTTTTAATTGTCTACTTTAATTGTTAATTGTTATTGTTATTTATTGCTTTCTTAGTTAATATTTATTTATCATCATTTACTATTCTTGTTGTTAAATGTGGAATGAGTACGACTTAATCATGAGCATTTAAGTGTGACTACTTAGTAACCCGGCAGTGTACCTAGGATCTGCGCTTGGTAATCCTTGAGAGCGTTCTCGCTGAGAGCGCCCTCCTCAAGAGCGTGCATGAGGTCCAAGATGTGTACGGATGATTAAGGAATGGATGCTCATCGCACTTAGGCTAGCTTAGACTCATTTCCTATTGCTCATTAGTTTAATCAAGATTATCCTCCATCGTCTCTAGGAGTAGCATTAGTTTAGGATCACATCATACGCCTCACTCTGGACTAAACCATACGTGACAAAGCAAATACTAGTCCAGGTGGGATGACAGCAAACTACGATCAACATGTAATGATCTAGATACCACAACTAGCTTGTCCACGGAGTTCGATCGGATCATGCGTGAACGCTCGTATTCGTATGGTTGGGCGTAGGGATACCTAGCCGCTCATCAATTTATTATTTATTATTTCATCTTTTTATCTTTTTATGGGTAATCTCATTGTTGAATAAAACACTCATGTGACTCATTGGCTGAGGTGTTGTTTTATGCTATCAAGTCTCAGGTGACTAATTATTTGGATAGCAAGCCCACCACATCCACCCAACCATTCTATTAATAACAGGTTCTACTCACGATGATATTCTTATCATCATGAAAACTTAAAAGTAATTTTGTGCTCATTATACCCAAAGTGAAAAATGATGGACTAAGAGGGAATAGCCAGGGTGTGACATCAAGGGAACTTGTGAATTCTGTTTGGTGACATCTATAGGTGTTATCATGCAACCTGGTTGTACTAAGATCCTTGTAGATCTAACGAAAAATGGGAGTAAGAGTAATAAAGGCACTTAATAAAGAAACTCAATGCTATTCAGGGGGTCCCATGCTTGAAGGTTGGTAGCTTCTCTGGTTCACTATTGGAAAGGACAAAGTGCCAAAGCGGCTAGAAAAAAAAGGAAAGAAAGAGAACAACACAAGAAAAGATCAAGGAAAAAATAATATATATATATATGTGTGTGTGTGTGTGTGTTCCACAAAGAAATTTCAAATCACTCCTCCCTTGGACAAAACGCCAAGTGATCATATGCCTTGCTATCATGGTGCTCTTATGGGTGCCCATCATTGGATAAAACAATGCGATGTCACTGATAGGAGGAATGGACTTGGTCTTAATTTTGGAGCGATAGGCTAATGACACATTAATTACACCCTACACTCAGGATTTACTGTGCCCTGGGTCAGTTACCTCATGTCCCGATCTCTACAATCCCTTCTACAATTCGCCTCATCTCGCTGTTCATGAATTTTTGACTTGTGTCTTGTGTAGCATCGAACTCATACCTCATCACGGCGGTATTTACATGTGTGTGTGTTTTGTTACACTGGTACGGATTACATTGAACCCTTTTAGTGCCTACGGGCATTTTAAGGTGTGGTTACGCAAGGACATTATAGGTTGGAACCTACTTTGGGGGGGACCCACTTGCGTGACTTTTGTAATTTGTACTTGTTGCACACCACCACATCATTTTATACCCTCCAAGTACTCCCTTGCCAAATCTATTCTTTTCTTTGTCATCATTTTAGCAAACGTTCCTCAAAACCATTATATGTCCTTTTATGTGTCACCTAAACAGATCAGGTTCGACATTAAACTTTTAGGACAATTTCCTTGAAAAGAAATTTTTTTTCTAACTCTAGAATCACACTAAGCAATGAATTATGCATTTATTAAAGGTAATGAGTAAGGCATAAGATAACCAAATTTCTTTAAACAACCTTACTAACAATCGGTCCTTGTGTGATTATAGATGGCCTCTAAAAGAGGACAGCAAGGAGGACCATCTAAAGGTGCAATTAAATGCCTGAGAGGAGGTAGAGACTAAGGACCTCATGCAAAACATGCAAAGTGGGAGGCATAATCATTCAGCATCCATCACGAAACTCCTATCACTAAACAATTTGGCCAAGTAGAAGGTGGAGAGGTCAAGGCTAGAGCCTATGAAGAGGAATGACGGCTATTTGTGACATAGTATGTCAAGGCCAATCAAGTGTTCCTGCAGCTACTATGTCCATGGAAAGTGCTGACTCCATCAAACATTGGAACATCAGCATGGACGATTGATGATCCTCAAACAGAAGAGGAGAAACTTCAGGCACTTCTTCAAGAGTATCAATCTCAGAAGCTTGGAGTGCAGGACAAAGAAAAGGCAACCATGGAGGAGCCACCACCACCGAGAACCACATGAGTTCCACAAGTTTTGTATTTTGTGTCTTTTTCCAAATTTTGTTTTGTTCAATTCCACACTGTGGCATGAGTAATTCTTAGTTAGTCAATAATCCCATACCTATCCACTGTGTAATCAATCGAACTCGTTCTCATTTTGTCTAACTTGAGGACAAGTTGTTATTCAATCGTGGAGATATGATGAATTATGTTTTGCCAAGCCTCGATATCAGATCCTCGATATCAAGTATGCAATATTGCGGCCTGGGCAATGATATCAAATACATGATATCGTGATTCTTGTGTAAGCCTAGAAATACACATTTGGGTGCATAAGAACAGGGGGGGGGGAATTTTTCCAAGTATAGAGTAGAATCTTTTTATCAATTTTTAATTAATTTCTATTCTTTCCCTAGTGCATGCCCGTAGTGTGATTATTGTAATTGTACGGAACCTTTATTCGAGTGTGACGTACTTGGACACACACATGATCGATAATAAAGATCAAGATTACTCCATCATTGTAGCATTCACTTAGTTTTTAATCATTTAATTGTTATTGTTATTTATTGTTTTCTTAATTAATATTTCTTTACCATCATTTACAATTCTTGTTGTTAAATGTGGAATGAGTACGACTTAATCATGAACATTTAAGTGTAACCACTTGGTAACCCAATAGCGTATTTAGAAGTGCTTAAGTAATGTGCACTTAGTAATCTTAGAAGTAATACATGAGGTTCAAGATGTGTATGGATGATTAACGACGGATGCTCATCGCACTTAGGCTAGTTTAGATTTTTCTTCTCATCACCTGTTAGCTTACAACAAGTTTATTTTCCATTGTCTCTAGGAGTAGCACTAGTTTAGGACCATATCATTCGCATCACTTTGGACTAAACCATACATGACCAAGTAAATACTAGTCCAGGTGGGAAGATAGCGAACTGCGATCAACGTGTAACCATCTGGATACCACAACTAGTCCATCTGCAGAGTTCAACTAGATCGTGCATGAACGCTCATATTCGTATGGTTGAGTGTATGGGTGCCTAACCACTCATCAATGAACTTTGCCTCTTGAGGGTTTAGGATGATTCGCATAGGGCTTAGTAAAATGCCTATATCTCTCTCTGTATTTAGAATCTAGTTGCAATCTACCTATTGTTGGATTCATTAAGAAATTATCTACAAATTTAATGAGGAATCTTATTGTAATTTATTGTAGATAAGGCACTACATATTTTTTTCCAACATTGTCCAAAATCATAGCAATTTTGGTAGGGTCTAGAGTTGAGGATATATGTCTGTTTTGATTGCATCGTTGATTCTAAAATTTTAATATGATACTTACAACATATATACCATGTAGATCTAAGTGGAAGCACTAAAAATTATTATGTGTGGTTAGAGTTATGATTCTATCTTTGGGGATTGTTTGAATTTTTCTGAATTTACATAGAAATCTCACAAAGAGATTCATCTATTAATATCTCCATATTTGTAGCTCAATTTCTTCTAAAATTTTTGTGAGACTTAGACGTGGATGTTATATTTCCAACCAGAGTGGAACGAGTTAAAAAGATGGTCGTTTGATAGAGTTATATGAGATTTATTATTAGTCACTCATTTTATCTCTGTTTCTAATTACCTATAATGTTGGATTGATATCTATTGCTATGAATTTGTAATTGTTTAAATATTTTTACAGTCACTAGCTATGGATATTATCTTTCAATGGAATCATTAATTAAGAGTAAATTCGTAGGCATGTGTGAGTTATGATAGTTTTATTGTGGTTATTCAGTTTTCCTATTATCTTACTTGAGATGTTGAATTTTAGTGAAGTTGTTGGGAGATGTATATCATTTTTTGATTTTGATCCTTAGCATTGCTATATCTCTTTTGAAGTTTTTGTTGGATATTACCCATTAAAATTTTTTGAAGGGATATGACTTTTAATTGACTATGAATCTTTGGACAACTGGGATTTGTATTTTGTTAAGTATGGCCTTGTGATTGGGTGTTGAAATCTTGGAGGATTTGGATCTATTGAATTGGATTTTGTTGGATTCTTGAACCATTGGATTTGTTGGGACATGCTAGATTGTTGAACTTGGAATTGTTGCTAAACATGTCATATTTTGGGATTTTGGATGACATGTTGGATTGATGGTCCTTTTATTGGCTTATTTAGAAATGATGTTGAGTCCATCCATCATCAATGTCGGTTTGTCATCTTTCGATAATTGTGAGATTCCTGGATGATGTCATTGTTTGATTATTTATTGTGTGTTTGGATAATGAAGCTAGCACCAAGTTTGTCGCTGGTTGGAGATGAGGCTCCCTAGGGTTGATTTTTTGATTAACCCCCATTGTTAGTGCACTAGTGTGGCTCTTGCTATAGGCCCCATCTGGCAAGAGAGGGTGACCCATGGCTCATTGGTCTTGTTTGGTTCCTTCAAAACACTAGAGATGGGTATCCATAGGGATACCTCTAGCATTGACATGTTTGGGAACCTTGGTGGGGATCCACATGGATCACCTTCACTCATTGAGACTCATAATAAATCCATGCACATGGTAATTTGATATTTTGTTGGAAACTTTGATTTGGGAATTTGAAAGTATTCATGACAACTTGATACACATTGACACTAAGTGCAGTGCGTGCTAGCCTCCTTGTTTGCTTAGTTGATGGGTGGAAAGAATGGATGATGATTTTGGACTGTTGCAATGGTCAAATGGATTAATCTCTTATTGGATAATTGTTTCGCATTTGTGTGGATTTTTTGTTCCATGTTGATGGATTTTTGTGGTGGTTGTGTGTTTGGATATTCTTTGCATTAATAGATGTATGGTCTTGAATTTTTTGCATGTTTGTGATGAATGATCTTGAATAATGCAGTGGTTGTATGTTTGGATATGTTTTGCAATGATTGTTTTACAAGCTATCATGCCCTACCTAACCCCCATGAGACATGTCCTTAATTCGGTCAGAAGATGGTGCCAAGGTTACTCGCTCAATGGTAATTGATATTTTTGTTTTGTGTATAGATATTTCAGGCCAAGAAGAGCATGGAGTACATGTGGTACCTTGGAGATGTTCATAGCACAAGATGAAATTATATGCTATTTGAAATTATAATTGCTATTTCATAAGTAGATGTATATTAATTTGATTCATGTGCTTGAATTTTTATAGTAGACTTGTATGGATTATGAATTATGTAGTGACAATGAGAACTTATCATATTTCTTTATGTAAGATGTTTCAGATGAGATAATTGTGAAATTTATAATGTTATTAATGTAAGATTTCTTTAGTGGATGCTTATTATTTAAATCCTTTTTACTTGTATATATATTTATCTATCTAGTTAATTAATCTCTTCTTCCTCTTGGTCATGGCTTAACCATACTTCCTTTCGTTGCGTTAGAATGAATCAATTTTATTACTCTGCCATGACCAACCTTTGTTATTCATTTTACCCCATGTAATGCTCTTTGTCTTAAGGGTAGGAAGGAGGGTGTTACATAAGGCATGGTGGAGACATGTGATTGAATATCCAAGATAGCAACTAAACTAAATATAGTAAGTGCTCTTTCATGGTTGAAATCTTTAATGTGGGGTTAAAACGTTAAATTTTTTTTTTACCAATACTTGCTCTTAACATATATAATCAAATTAAAACATTGTAAGTTAGTATTGTCTACAAGAATCTAACCTATACTGAAACTAACTAGCCAAATGCAACTTCCTAAAAGATTTGAGCAATGTCATCTTAAAGAAGTTTTATTAAGCAAACATATAACCAAATTTCACTTATAAACTTTTGCTTGGAGTAAAAAAATTTCATTAAATGAAATTAAAATAACTTTAATTCCAGCTTATTGATTCAGAAATTTTTTAAAAAATTCTAAAGTTAAATCCACACCAATTGTAAAAATATGCCTAGAATTCTAATTCAATGCATTTTTATCATTCCCAAATTGTTTATTAAAAAGTATAACATATACAAATTTATAGTTTTCTATGCTAGATCATAAGGGTTTCTAGACATAATAAAAAGCATTTCAATTTCACATTTCAAGAGGATGCATACTCACAAAATTGTTACTCTTTTCTATGATTGTTTAATATAATTCCCTAAAAATGTATTCATTCTATCATTAATGATGGAAAGCCTCTTGTAATACACTATCCTTGTTACTTTACATTATAAATTGACTTGTTAATGAAAAAAATTCGGCAAAGGCAACATATAGAAGGAAAAAAACATTTTTATTTGAATAGCATTAGGGAAGTCTTAATTAAAAGGCAAATTATTTATTTGTTGCTATTGCTCATAGTTTACAATGCATGATTAACAAAGCATGAATGGAATCTTATCATCTAAAAGTTGAAACAGCTAAATGGCTCAAAATTCCTTGTAAAGAACAAATATGCTAAACTTATGATAGGTAAATGGCTCAAATTTCCTTGTGCAAAACAAATATGTTGCTGACTATGCAATACAAATAACATTGAGGATGAATACCACATTTTCTTACAATGTCCTATATTAGAGAAAATTAAACATAAATGGGATATTACAATTGCAAGTTTGGTTAATTTGTTATAATTATTACCAATAACATTTCATAATTTTCTTGATGATATTTTCAAAACTCATAGCATGTATATTTCTATTGTCCAATAAATCAAAAGGATAAATATAGGTGATGAAATTTCAATTTCAATTTCATTAATAATATTTATTATTCTATATTTAAGAATGAACATGTGATTCAATTGCATACAACTTGGGTAAATTTATAAAATTTTATTGATGTAAATATGTTATGATATGATCTTCAGCTTAGGTGGTAAATCTATAAAATTTTATTGATGTAACACATTATGACATCATCTTCAAGTTTTGATCAACCTTAACAATGGTTAACAATCTCATCTTCTTTCTCTTTTCTAATTATAACCTCTTATATTATTAGTTACATCATCTTTGACTTGTGACTTGGGTAAATTTATAAAATTTGATCGATATAACACACGTTATGACATCATCTTTGACTTTTGACCAACCTTAACAATCAATTCAATTTCTTTTTCTTTCTTAACAATTGTTCAATTTCTTCCTTCTTTCTCTTTCACAATTATTACTTCTATTAGACATCAAATTCTTCTTCTATCTGCTTCACAATTATTAATGTCAATTACATCATATTCTACTCTTAACCTTGGTAAATTTATGAAATTTTACTAATGTAATAGGTCTGGCATCATCTTTAACTTTTTGCCAACCTTAACAATGGTTCAATTTCTTCTTCTTTGCTGACAATCCTTCAATTTCTTCGTCCTCCTTCACAATAGTTACTTCCGTCGTACGTCAATTTCTTCTTTCTTCTTCTTCAGAGTTGTTAGTTATGTCGTACGTTTGGTAATTAATGTCAACGATCATTATCAGCGACAGTAGTTATGTACGGAAGCCTTAAATGTTAAGGTATCATATTCACCAAGGAAAAAACAGAGTTTTCGGTTCACTGGGAAAATTTTTTACACCGGACCATTTCTTTTCTGGGATCAATTTCTCGAACTGGATACGCTGTTTACGAGTGGTTCTATCTTCCAAAATTTTCCATGATTGTTCGACGAAATGTTAAAAATTTCCTTCAGAGACTTGACAGGATAATTCCTTGGGAGACAAGAGTCTGTTTTCTAGATTCAGACACAGGTATAACGTTTCTGTAACTTCCTCTCGATCGAGTCTCGTCTTCTTTCCTTTAGCGTATAAATTTAAGGGTTTTTCTTCCTTCCAATCGGTTTTCTGCGAGTCCTCCCCCAATTTAATTCTGCAGCGTTCAGTGGTGGTTGGCGCAACAAGCAATGGTCAATAGGCGAAAAATCAAAAAACCATGTTGCAGGGTTTGCCCGGCTCAGCCGGTTTGTTAGGAGAAAATCAAGCAGTTTAACACGATCAGAGTTATCCGTCTGAAAGCATGTTACTTCAGATTCTTTTGAGACTTTCCGTCTCCTTCAGCATATGCAGCGGTAATTTAGGGAAGAAAATAACAAGCTTAGGACTCACCCAACTAACAGCCACATGAAGAAAACGATGGGTAAAGATAAGATGAAAAGAAGAAGATAAGCTAGCCCCAGCCTTCATTTGCATCACTCAAAACTCAGATCTTAGAAAACTCCATCCTCCAAAATCTTCAGAACAAGACAAGACCATGATGTTGCAGAATTCATAGCGGATGTTCGTAGTACCCCAATGTGCAGGCTGCATCAGAGGCGTCCATTACTGTACCTGCTACAAGTTAATGCTATTCACAATTTTCAATATAATGGGTTTCGTTTATTTTCTTTATTCGGTAATGTGGTGTGACGATAAATATGGGCATGCTCAAACTATATCGCTGTGTGTGCTCAGAAACGATTTGGCATTATTGTAGCATAGGCATGGAGATTGGTCAGTGTAGCTGAAGAGTTCCGCAAAAGTTGATAGTTGCTGATACAAGCCCTTGGAATTTTAATAGATTCGAACTGCATCACAGTTCACAATTTTTGGTTCTGCATCTACAACACAGATGATTCTGTTTTTGTTTAAATTTTTACCCTCGTTTCTGCATTCTAAGAAAAAATAAAATCAATGATAAAAAACGGTGTCGTGGTTTTTTACCCTCCATTGTTTTGTTCCTGTTTTAACGGAAACCGGTCGTTCAAAAAGTTTTCACAAACAAGAAAATCAGGATTGACCACATAAGTGAAGGGACAAAGGCTTGTTCCCTGTCAATGCTTTTGAAAATGCATCTGCACAGATCTTTGTGGTCCGTTGTTAACTCGTGTGATTTTGAATGCATTATTTTGTTTAGGATGTTTCTGGAATTGATGTCTAGTCAAACGCAACTCTCTCCACCCAATTGACTCTGTTTCCACAGAGATTATCGAAAAAGAATTCATGACCAGTTACCAGTTACCTGCCTT
The DNA here is from genome assembly GCA_015680685.1 of Gnetum montanum. Lineage (NCBI taxonomy): Eukaryota > Viridiplantae > Streptophyta > Gnetopsida > Gnetales > Gnetaceae > Gnetum > Gnetum montanum. The sequence continues at coordinate 399,752 of MNCI01002011.1, read as the reverse complement.
ACCAACCCTTCGAAACTTTGTAACGAAAATTACAAACACTTGAACGCTTTGGACCAAACCCAAATTGACCCAGCAACACTATTGGCTGTGGACATATTTCCCTCTCCGAATGTCATGGCACAAGTGTCTCAGGAATTACAATGCTTTCAAAGGCTATCTGTCGTTGATAGCTATTCATTGTACCAATGCAAAAACTCAACTTTCAAATAATATTTTAAGTTAAAAACAATCAGCGTCTTTAATTCCTCTTCTTGTTCCTGAACCAAGAATCTGTGTAAATGTTCTTTTTATTTAAAAAATCAGAAAATATAATATAAGCTTAGCACTTGAACAGCCGGCTGGGGAACATACTCTTGGAGATTACGATATAGTTGTAGCTAAACACGATAAAGAACCAGTTGGTAGGACATTAGTCAACAATATTGTTTACAAAAATACGCTATAGCTACCTGTTTAAACATTCTTCACATAGTAAACACTCACCTGAACCTTACCTATTGAAAGTAAAAAAGAAATCTTCTATGAAGAGTTGAGACTCTGCCCACGACCGACGATAAGTCGATTCAACTTTGATATCCGTTCAGAGTGAACTTTCTAATTTTGTACGCCTAGCATATAATTTATGAATTAACAATCAAGGCGTCCAAAAGCTTTAAAATTATAAATCAAAACGGAAAACACTTGGTAGCAGTTGTTACTAGTGACCGCCTTCTAGTTCATAATGTACCAAGTTGTTAAGAAAATAGAATATAAAATGACCAAACAATTTACCGAACTGACAGATAGTTGAACCAATTTTTAACAGACGCTGACCTTCATTTGTCAGTTGCAAGAGTACTATTTGTAATTACATATATTTGCACAACAGCGTTAGCTATTTCTTGTGCGTGAAATTGACTAGTGATTTATTATGCTTTATATATAATAACAAGTAACTAAAATATTTCACTAAAGTTAGCAATGAAATCAATTACGCTTTATGTGTTGTATTATTTTAGGTATTTCAGGGAACCATTTCATTCCGAATACAGCTTACACGTACGTACCATTGAAATTTCTCCATAAGGCCCCATACAGAACCTCCTTTGAAAATCGCGATGTGTTTGAAATGTCCAAACGCCATTAGAAAATGCCTAGTGACTAAATTAAAATATAAATGCCCAGAAAACCACACATAACTATATAGCAATCAAATTTGCTTCAAATTTGCTTCTCGGCCTCAAAAATCTTTGCCAGCCTGAACAACCATTCATTTGAGAGTTGGCATTAACAACAAAATGTTTGAATGTCATCCAGCAGGCATTTATTACTGCTAACTACGAAACAACAGCAAACACTACGAACAAAAATATAATTGTCTGCACAACAATGATTATTAAATTTAATTCTAAGTTATTTTATGACAAGTCAGATGAAACCCTACACAAACATCTACCTTAAAACTGGTAATCTGTAGAATTTTTAAAGACGTATTCCCAAAAGGAAAAAGTCAAAGAACAGTGGAATGTAGCTCAATTTGCAGGTACAAAAACGTCAAGACACGAACAATGATTATTAAATTTAATTATAAGTTATTTTACGACAAGTCTGATGAATGCCTACACAAATATCTCCCTTGAAACTGGTGTGATCTGCAGAATTTTTAAAAACATATTCCCAAAACGGAAAAGTCAAAGAACAGTGGACTGTAGCTCAATTTGCAGGTACAAAAACATCAAGATACGAACAATGTAAGAAGCAAAATATTTCGAATTGTTATTTTATTATTGCCATCGCAAAACTTCATATCTTACATAAGCTTGAGATCAAGGACCAAATTAACGGGCCAAAAATCATGCAAGAAACCAAATTTAAGCTGTACTAAATTTACTCAAGTTCCAGTGTAACAAAAAAGCTAAGCATATCATTTGGAATGTCTTCCTAATGTTTCTATATCAAAAAGTCCAGGAACCTCCAGGCATCAGCATATCCTAGAGAAGAAACAGCTCCTTGAGTTCTCAATCTCTGTTTTATTGCTTAGCCTGCAGAAATGGGGGAAATCAATTTGAAAATTAGACAGCAAAAACTGTCATGATCAATAACCTCAAAGCACTATTTAAATTATTGAACACAACAGGTATATCTACAACAAAACTGCAAAAAATTGTCAAAAAGCATATACCTGGGAATACAAAAATGTCCCCAAAATAGCAATGGCTGCACCAACCGCATTTATTGGTCTCACGGGTGTGCGGAAAATAATTATGGATGATGCAATGACTGAAACTCTCTTCATAGTGTTGCCAATACTAAATGTTAATGGTGAAATTTCGTCTAATGACATGTAGGAAACCTGGTTGTAGAGGTGGTAAAAAACGCTCTGTGCAGCAACCCACCTGTACCAATTTCAACAAAAAATCTGAGAACCAAAAAAAATTGTCTAAGAAATAATAACACAAGGGTAACAAGAACAATTCAACACCCACCAAACAAAGTTAGGTCCAATTGCTCGCATGGCTTCACGCCACCCCAAAGCCCAGGCCTGAGGGCCTTCTACTGCAAATGCAAATGGAGTTAAAATTGCCAAGGAAAGCATGGAAAGACAAGCATAGTAGTTCATCCCTCCCACTGACTTCCCTTTCATGCCTCTCTTGGAGAAAATATTGCGAAAGACAAAGGCCAGATTTGAGATCATAGCACCCATAAACCCTGAAATATTTAAGAGATTATGGTATCAGCCTTAACTGCTAAGACTTATCCACTCTAGGAAATAAAGGTAAAAAGAACTGTACCAGACAATTATAAGTTGGGTGAAGATAAAAGAAAAAAATTGAATAATGAATTTCAGATATTTGCTGATTAATGGTTTTGGTCCTTTATCCCAAACCTGTCATGTTAAAATTCAACTCTGTTGCCGCAGCCAATGCACAACCTCCAATAATGGGGATCAGAGACATGTACACTGGGCCCGGAAAATGCTCGCCAAGCAAGAACCGAGAAACCACAACACTGAAAGCTGGTTCTGCACTTTTGATAATGTGAGTGAAGGAAACTGCAACCTTAGACATACTAACAGTTGCAGCAACATGTCCTATTGTGTGAGCAATAGCCACCTGCAAAACTCAAGCAAAACAATCAACGTCAACGCAGTTTGTTTCACAGATAACTGCATGAACGGGTATCCAAATCGAACCAATAAAGAAAACTTTCATAACTACTAACAAATTCAAACCAATAAAATGCCAAAACATTTAAGATGAACGGGACAGAGTCCTGAATCTCTCACCGGTGCCAGTGTCTTCCAAAAATCCAAATCGGTACGCGGGGCTTCCACCAACCGAGTTGCCCAAGAGATCCACATCATGAGAGATCCAGCAGCCAAAGACAGTGTAGATGTTAACCATGGAAAGGGAAATGCATTCAGCACTTTCTTATTGTAAATGTTGAAAATCACATTTAGTGTCCACCAAGCAAAAAAATATATCCCAATTCTAATCCTTGAACCAGCTTTCTGCTGTGGTACAGTTTCCACAGCCGGTTCGATTTTAGGTTCACTGGAATAATCCGAAGAGCTGGCCTCATACGCCTTTGCCTCAACATTCCTTATCAGATTCCTCTCAAATCCGAGTCCCAAGCATGGCTTCAAACCAGAAATTGTCAATTTTTTACCCGTCAAATCCCTCTCGTTCTTGCAAGATAAACGCCCCAAAGCCCCAAAGCCTGCAGAATTGCGGCTCTGATACGATCTAGCACAGGTACTTCTCGAAGAAAACGAACTTTTCAACAACACAGACGTGCGATCCAAACCCAAACCCTGGGACATCAGACCGCCTGCAACGGAACTCGCCATTGCAGCCATCTTTGAAAATTCTGAGCAACTAACGATGCAACAAACACCAAAAGTTTCCAAAATTAGATACTGCAATGATCCACAGCGTCAAACACTGACAAAAACAGAAAGCTCTCGCAAAATCCTCTTTCGCATAATCTCAAGCAAAATAAATCAAAACCCTCGGAACCCTTGCAAAAGTCCTAAATCATGAATTCCAGCGATCTAAAAAATCCAGCCAGAAACACACACACAATCGAGACCCCAACGCATCACCATGATCATCGGAAACAACACAAATTGCAAAATACATCAAGCACGCAGAAAACTTACATGATCGAACGCAGGTGTAACTTGAAATCGAAAACGGGAACGCAACACGGGCCTGGATCTGCAGAAACCCCAAAGTGAGACAAGAAAAATCATAACGATCATATTTATAGGCCAGAGCGATGAAAAACGAGATCGATCATTTACAAAAAAGAAAAAAAGAAAATAACAGCGACCGATCGTCGAGATATCAAAATCAAAGCGATACCGAATAAAAGCGAGAACGGTTGGGAGACTGGATCACCGAAAACGAAACCTGAGCGTCGCCTTAGAGATCGAAGTTACCTTGAATATGTAACAATTCAAATGAATATCTGTCTGTTTTTACTCGATCACCGGGCCCAACGCTTGCGTTCTATGAATGAGAAGCAGGGTTTGTGCGACTGGTGAATTGTTTGTGTCGAAGTGGAGTTGGTGGTATCCTGGATTTGCGACACATGTGGTTTCATGAGCCTCTAATCCTCGAACCAAAACAGGATCGCCACCGATTTTTTTCAGGTGGATTCACCTTGAAAACGTCCAGATCCGCCTTTCATTTTTGTTTTTAGTGATACATTTTTCCCATTTTCCGGAGTGCTGGCCCTCGGAATTTTGACCCACACATGTTAAAGATCATTTTTTTTACATGTCAGCGATTTAACTCTTTCTGTAGCAGCGGAAAAGAATACGTCAGTACTTTTGCGGGCCCACCTGGGAATTTTGGGGGGGGGTGTCGGACCCCGAAAAGAAATTTTATTGAAATTAAAGGAGCATCAATTACAACAACTTGAAGAAGTCGTAGGGTTAAGGTAAGGGGGAAACCNGGTGCCATTGGGTGGCTCTCAAGTGTTACAAAACCCACCCAGGCTTGGTGGTACCAAGCTAGCAACAGGACACCCTCCTATTGTCCTCTTCATTCCCCTCTTCTCTATGGAGAATTACATGGCCTTGATTCTACGACGGTCGTAGATATGTAATCAGCCAAGACTCGATAGTTTTGGTGTGGTGCCAGGCCACACCTTGTACTAGATCGTGAGGGATCTGGGGGTGAGGCACCTTTCCTTGTAGGTGCATCGTCTCCCTCCCACCGATGTTGTCTACAAGGTTGTGTGTATGCTTGTTTGCTTGGTCCTCGTTTTGAAGTTCGGTTACCCTCAATGAGGTACGTGGTCATGTACGTTAAGAAGCTGTGCTTCTGCTTGCACTCACTTGTGAGATGCTTGCTTGCTTGAGGCGTATTCCCCAGGTCTTCTGCCCCAGATCTATTGGATCTTCGTGAATTCCTTGGGGTGCCGGGCAATGTCGGGGCAATGTTGTTACAGATAGTATCAGAGCCGTACAGTTTCACTTATTGGTAAAAGTTTCTCGCTAAGTGGGTATCAAGGTTTGTGATTTGTGAGGTTTCTGTTTTCACCATTCTCAACTTCTGCTAACCACTCCCTTGGAGGGTGGCCTTGTGCTAAAGCTCCCTTTAGCAAACCAAACGTTATGGGATCATGTCAAAATAGTTGTTGAGGCCTTAGCCTATCTTGGTCCAGAGAAATGATGGCGTCTTGGTGATGTCCTCCCCTTGTTTACTTGTGGTTGGACTAGTTGTGATTGTATGCGATATGGTTGAGAGGAGTTCTACTGGCAACACAGTAATTTTGTTGCTCAAGGAGCTCACATCTCAGGTCTCCAGTGATTCATCTAGGATGAATCGGACTGAGTCTCTGCTTTGGTTTCCACCCGGATGACATGTTTCAAGATGGCATTTGTTGAATCGTGCAGGATATGATATCCTTGGCACTCCCACTCACCCTAGATACAGTGAATATGGGAAAATACAAATGGGGACAAGATGGTTCCCAGGTACCTCAGGATGGAGGTCTTTCGGACATGTGCTCTTGGTAAGCCTTGTTCTAGGTGGACTAAGACCATTGCCGGTAGACTTCGTACGTTCATGTTTGTGATTGTATGTTTGTCTATTTGTATATGCGTGTCTTTTTGGTTGCACTTTCAAATTCTGCATGCGTGTTATCTTGGTCGTGTCTATCATTTGTAACGCAAGGCTTAAATGTTTTACATGGTATGATGACTTATTGTTGGAAACGTTGAGGATGCAGTGGTTGTTTGTGTCATCCCAAAGCCAAATGGTTGTTGTCTTGTTTGACAACTTCTTGTGCATGAGGCATGATTGCCCTTATTGTTGGTCTTTACGAGTTGTGCTCCCTTGTTAAGCTGGTGGTGTTGCCCTTGGGCTTGTGGCATCACTACTTTGATTGGTGACATTCTTGGTCATTCTAATTTGAAGACTATTGGTGTGGGTCATCCTATTGTTGGTTCTTGTTGAGATCATACCTCTTTTGAGGAGAGTCTTCTTGTGAACGCATCCTTTGTGATGTTGCTCATTGTTGCACGTTGTTGCAAGAATTGGTTGATGTAGACTTGTTGTTGGATAGACCTTGGTCTTCCACCTTATTTTTGGGTTGAGTTGACGATTGTTTATTGCCCATGACTCATACGATTGTGTTGAGATTTTGGTCCTGGTTGAGGCTAGTGTTAGTTGCTGGGAATGATTGATGTGTATGAATCTTGAAATTATGAGAGTGTGCTATCTCTCTCTTGGTGTGCCTCATGATGAAATCATTGGTTTGAGTGGGGATCGAATTTCTCCATCAATGTTTTGCATGATTAATCTCTATGTGTGTTGTTGAGGTCTTGAATTTTATGATGTGCAAGAGTGATATGACTTTGTTATATGATCATGCTGGATGGTTGTTGATGAGTGGCAAGGTACCCCTACACTCAACCATACAAAATGAGTGTCGCACGTGCGATCCGGTCGAACTCCGCAGATGGACTAGTTGTGGCACCTAGATAGTTAGCCTTAGGTCGCAGTTTGCTGTCTTCCCACCTGGACTAGTATTGCATGTGTCATGTATGGTTTAGTCCAGATGAGGTGTATGATGTGTTCCTAATCTATGCTACTCTTGAAAGCAGTGGAAAATAATATTTAACTAAGCTAAGATAGAAGGAAAAGGGTAAGAAAATCTAATCTAGCCTAAGTGTGACGAGCAATTGATTCCTTGATCAACCGTACACATCTTGGACTTCGTGCATGACTACCACTAGGACTACCAAGCGTAGATCCTAGGTATGCCACTGGGATTACCAAGCGCAGATCCCAAGGGTTACCAAGCGTAGATCCTAGCTACACCACTGGGCTACCAAGCAGTCACACTTAAATGCTCGTAATCAAGTCGTACTCGTTCCGCGTTCTAGGAGTTTAAGGGTGAGAGAGAGAAAATAGTAAATAACATTAAATAAATAACAAATAAATAAATAACAAAGTGAATGCTGCAATGATGAAGTAATCTCGATCTTTATTGCCGGTCATGTGCATGTCCAAGTACGGCACACTCGAATAAAGACACCGTACAATTACATTCACCACACTATGGGTATACACAGAAAAAAATCTAACTCTGGAGGGATCAAACTACCAGAGCTTCGCTACTCTAAAACTGGGATGCCTAACAAGGGAGAGCCGTGTCTTATTTATAGATATGACAGCGGACTGTGATATCGTGTACGCGATATCATGGCTTATGCGAATCACGTCTCATCAATTGTGAATGAGGCTAATGTGCTAATTGTGTTCCTGCTAACTTCTATGTTTCTGAGCTTGTGTCTCAGTGTTTGTAGGTAGCACAGGTATAAAGATGCAGCTAGTGGTGACCTTAGTTGATTCTGTGAGCACTATGTCTATGGGGAAGATATGTGCTCCTGAGACCTTCATGAACTGATTATTTGGTCTCAGAATCCCAACATTGGGTTGTGGATTTATCAGTACCTTGGCTATGATGAATCAGCAGGTACATTATGATTTGTTTGCCTCTTTGTGTTGGGGGAGCACTAACAGAGGATGGTGATCTATCCTAGACCCTACAAATATTGGGCTAGCAGATAGCATGAAATGGTATCCTTGGCCATGCTGGATACTGATGGCCCAGGAGTGGTCAATGCAATGAGGTCCCACTATGGCAGGATGGTGGATACTCAGTTGGTGTGTTTTGTTATTCGATCATTGCATTTGTGTCTCAAATTGTTTTCGTTCGATGTTCCCTGTGTAGTGGGTTCAGTGTGACGGTAGATCATGTATCTTGTGAGATAGTGGTGCAATGACAGATGATCGTTTATGCTTCGTGACAGAGACAAGTTTTTCTCTAAACAACATGGTTCTTCATGGTATGCTCTTGGTGGCCTAAATCCTTTAGCCTAGGATGGGCTTGGGTAGTTTGTCCTATAGCCTTTTAGGCTTGGGTAGCATTCCCAAATACCATGTATGTTCCCATATATGAATGTAATCCAATCCTTGGGTGTGTGAAAGGTATCCTTGTGATATTCTCGATTTGGTTGTATGCACACACAAGTGCTGGATGTATTGCCTATGTGACTCAGTTGTCTCCTGGTTGTAGGCCTATGCCACACACTATGATAAGGCCAAGCTTGATGTATGGTGTTTTCTTGGTGCTTGTTTTAAAGTGCCCTTGCTATATGTTGTAAATGGCCTTTGTGCCTTGATGTATAATTCTGCTGAAAACCTCATGAGAAATGCTTTAGTTGTGATACGGTGTTGTAACGAACAGACCAGGGTATGTCCTTGCCCATTATGCTCGTGAACTGGTGCCATGTGTTCTTGATGATGTTGGCATGCTTGGATGGTGTATGCTTGGTGAACATCCTTGAGACGGGACAAATCTTGGGAACACATTCTCTTGTGTTCCTAGATTGGCAAAGATCTTGTCCATAGATGATTGATAGTGACTGAACTTCAAATCAATGTGATGTCTAGAGGTGGATTTGAGTTGAGTTTTGGGTATTGGCACCTAGACTTGCTCTTCCATGTTGGAAGCGATCATGGGATAGTTGTCCAAATGATGGGATGGTGGTCCATCCTTGAATAAATGACGTTACAGATACAGAAATTGTGTTTTCTCTTGGTGGCCTTGCTTGGTGGGCTTGAATGTGCTCAAAACACTCGAGTTGATGCTCTCATGATTGTGGGCTTCTAATGATTTGTGCATGTTGGTGGGCTCTCGTGACTAATTGCCTTTGGTGCTTTGGAGAGCTATGATGCGCTCTCATAGATTGGGACTTATTGGTGTGTTTGTTGTCTATGGTGTGATTCTGTGATTGGGGACTCATTGTGCCAAATAGGCTATGGTGTCTTGCAAAATTTTCCTATGTAACTTGTCCCTTATGTACACTAATGTATCACATAGTCCCTCCCGGATGTATTGTCCCATGTCTTTGGGTATGAGGTTAATTCATGTTGGTGTTCTCACCTCCTTGGTGGGATAGCAGAGTTGATCATGAGGGATCATTCTCCTTTTCAATGGATGCCCTCTTTAGTTCCTGAAATAATAAGACAGGTGGTATTGAGATGGTTGTCTCCTATAAGAAGTTGTTGTTTTGGACTTGTCCCTAGCAGTGGTCCCATGTTCGTGAACTCATGGGGCATATTCTCAGAGACAGGATGTTGTTACCTTGGTGAAATTCATGAAACCTCCTTTGTGAGGTTGTGTTGTTGATGTAAATTAAAGATACATATTGCTCTTCGTGTAAGAAAGGCATGATCTTGTCTCTCTTAGTGTTGGAGGCTTTAGAGGAACTTCCTTGTTGGGGTTCTCTGGTAGGCCATCATTATTGTAAACCCTTCGGGGATGAATCGTTTTGTGTTTGAGTTGTAAATGATGTTGATGAAAGCCCATTCCATGTAAAACTATCTTGAGGACTTGGTCCTCCTATGGGCAAGATGTTGTTGATGACTTGTGTCTGTTGTTGGGTTGAATGACAATAGGTAGTGGTGCGGCCTTGTCCACCACAAATTGATGTAAATGGGATTGACTGGGATGTATGAAATAAAACCCAGATCTCCCAAGATGAAACAAAAATGCTTGGTGTCTCGAGTTGTTCTCAAGGTGAAAATTGAATTTGGGTAAGACTTGTGAACCCATGTCTTCCCTCAGCTGGTGACAGTTCCACGATATGGTTCTATTGGCTATATTGACTACTTGGGCATGTATGAGGGGTAAGGTGTAGTTGGGCTGCTATACTTACCTATGGAAGAAACCTCCCAAAGAGGATCCTTCCTGCAAGTGCAAAATCTATTGAAAGGTATTGATCGTGAGTTTGGCAATCGTTCTTGATATAGTGGGGAAATGCAAATTCTGAGAATGTTGATGTTCCTCGGAGAATTCATGATCTGGTTACTCTCTGAGGTGACTCTATATTTGTTCCTGGACCTTGTGTTCAGAAAATGGTGCTTGTCCCATAACTTGGAGTTGATGGATAACTTGCATGTGGCAAATGTGGGTGATCCTTCTCCATGAACGGGATATTATGGTTGCATTCGATGATGTGCTTACAGCTGATATGAGACAGGTGATGGAGGATTGTCATGGAATTGGCTACCTAGTTGACCCTCCACTTGTTCTAACATTCGAGCAGGCATTCTTGATGTTGGACAATCACAAGAGGTGTTGAGGATAGTTGGGGCTTGTTGTATGTTAGCCTCCTGGAGAAGTTTCCAAACAGATTTTTGGATCTTCTCTCTCATTGGAATGCTATGAAATGATGAATGATGAATTGAGGCATGCGATGTTGGTGTCTACAGATGGCAAGGTCAAGCTCAAAGATCTATTCTTGTACCTTGTTTGTAAGGGTGAACATGCTTGACACCCTTCATGCCAGCTTGAACAAACATGATGAGGAAAAGAGAATGCGCATGGTACTGATGCACGTGGAATTAGTGCTTAGATGGTTGCACTGGTGAGACCCCATGGGTCTCGATGCGAGTAGAAGAACATGGAGTTCTGGCAAGCATGAGTTGCTTGCAGAGACATGGCTCTTCAGAGCATGTCCTCCCTCTCGGTGTGATGTTCCCAAGTCCCTCACCATGGGTAGTGGCCCTGGTGAGCCCTTTAAAAAATCAATGGGTGCTGAGATGCCATTCACAGAGGAACTCGGCGGGACTTATGGAAGAGGAGTTGTCTTCTTGCATAAGTATGGGTTTACACAAGAAGACATGTCTCTAGACCCTCAGAAGGGACGGATCTAGGGGATGCCTTAGAGATGTTGGCCCTTTGGGTTGGACTCTCCTGCTCGTATGGAGAAGGGAAGTCTTGGGCTTCATCCACTTGCCCTTGTGTTTCATGAAAGGCATTGGATGGAAGGACGTATCAGGTGTTGGGGTTGGTACCTTCCTTCAAGCCTGGCATCTAAGGAGTTGATGGATCCCCAGAGTTGACGAAGTTCTGAACCCATTTAGAAGTGTACACTCAAAGCTATCCTAGGCTCTGCTTTGAGGACGTTGCTTCTTTGTGTGGGGGAGGATTGTGAGAGATGTCCCAGAATGGTGGTTCTCTTGGGCTCTCCCCATGGTTCGGGGGCCATGGAACACTTTGAGGTGCCCTTGGGTGGCTCTCAAGTGTTACAAAACCCACCTCAACTTGGTGGTACCAAGCTAGCAACAGGACACCCTCCTGTTGCAACTCTCTTCTAAGTCCTCTTCATTCCCCTCTTTTTCGTGGAGAACTACATGGCCCTGATTCTATGGCGCTCATAGATATGTAGGTAGCCAAGACTGGATAGGTTTGGTGCAGTGCTAGGCCACACCTTGTACCAGATTGTGAAGGATTTGGGGGTGAGGCACCTTTCCTTGTAGGTGCATCATCTCCCTCCCACCGATGTTGTCTACAAGGTTGTGTGTGTGCTTGTTTGCTTGGTCCTCATTTTGAAGTTTGGTTACCCTCAATGAGGTGCGTGGTTATGCACGTTAAGAAGCTATGCTTCTGCTTACACTCACTTGTGAGATGCTTGCTTGCTTGAGGCATATTCCCCAAGTCTTCTGCCCCAGATCTATTGGATCTTCGTGAATTCCTTGGGGTGCCGGGCAACGTCGGGGCAACGTTATTACACCAAACGACATTCGAACTTGTAGCACTTTGTTGGAGAGACGTCATAGGAACATTCTTTGTGGATGCCTTCACTTGTATTTGAATGGAAAGTTTCGGAAACTTTGGGGACCTTAACCCTTTGGTTAAATAAAATGATAGGTTCTTAAATATTTAGTGTTTATTGGCCTAATGGTATTCGCTTTGTTTTATTACCTTTATTTTATTATTTTTTTTGCCCCTTTAGAAGACTCAAAAACATGTACATTAACACATGGATATACATATAAATGGAATAAATATTAGTCTCAAAATTTTATTTTAGTAGGAATCTAATTTCTCTAGAATTTTCTTATGGGGATTTTATATTACTCCTAAATTCTTCAACCAATGTTGAAATTTCTGCTCTTTCATTGATGTGGAAATTTCAGTTGATTCTCAAAATGCAAATTTACAAATTAGTAAGAAAAATGTTGTGACACCTTCTTTTAGAGTTATTGATGCAACTAAGACACCTAATTTTGTTCTTTTAATAATGGTTATGAGTTGTTGGTTGTTGTTTGCAATATGTGTTCTTTCAAATTTTGGGATACCTACCTGGTAATCTGAGTTTCATTTTGCAATTAAATGATGTGATGAAAAAACATGACATCTAAGTCATTCATGCCAAGTATTATTCTCATTTTTTCTCTTTGATGGCACAGTGTGTTGAAGATTAGAGTCTTTTATAAAGCATGCATTATTAATCATTTGTAAGTGGACTCTAAATTTTGATGTCCAATCTAAAGAATATGTCAAAGTTCCATGTTTTATCAAGTTATAGAATCTTCTATTGATTTTTCAAGTAGGAAATTGTTAGTCTTCTCGATCCCACTAAGTAGATAGAGTCTATTTTTACAACTTTTGGTTTTCATAAATATTTTTTTGTTCGGTCAACCTTCTTAATTGTAAAAAGAAAAGGGTATTACAAGTAGGAGAAAAGACTTACATTTAGCTAATTACATATTATAATCTTCTTAATTTTTGCAACTTTTGACATCATGAAGGATACTTGTCTAATGTTTGTCTTTTCGTAGCTCAAGAAAAAAGATTTTGAAGAAAAGAAAAAAGGTGTTGAAGTTGAAAATTATAAAAAAACAATATGAACTTGAAGATGTGAAAAATCAAGTTAATATTAACAATAAAAATGATCAAATGACAATAAAGAATCCAAAGAAGACAAAAGTTCCTATATGTATTTTTTCTAATACTAGAGAAACTATTGATCAACTTGGATAAATAACTCATAAGACAAAATTTTCGTTGTCTAACAAGAATACTATTAACTCAAAGATTGAAACTAGTGTCAAAAGAAGATTATAGTTGATGGTAAAGATTCTTGACATAAGATCAATAACAAGCAACAAGGTGAAGATCTTCCACTAGCGTGCCACTTTCTTGCTTTGAAACAAATATTGGTATTAAACCACAACTCTCTATCTCAAATCCTTTTGCTATTTTAAGTTCAAGTATGGATGTTGGAAAGTGATGTAACTTTTCTTAAGATTAGAACCTTCCTTCCTACTAACAATGATGTGTTAGCCTAGTAGTAAAGACTCTTGATTTGAAAGTTCCAAGTCATGAGTTTGATTCCTATATTTGTTGTAGGCCAAAGCATCATTTGATGGATGGTGATGCTAGGCTGGTTGTCAAGGAAGGTATGTTTGGGTAGGGTACTTGTAAATTTAGGTGAGTAATAGAAAGCCAAAGGGGTAGACAGCTCCATCAAACATCCAAAATTACCTATAATGTATGTTAATGCATTGATGTTTTGGCATGTGGTCTTCTACAAGATTGTGGGTATTGTTCAAGGCATGTTTAACATGTGTTCTTCTACAACATTGTGGAAATGGTTCAAGGCATGTTTGACTACATGCAGGGACTATTGGTCACAACTAGGATAAAACATTTGTAAGGAGAGCTAGAGTAGTTGAGGCTATTCTAAGAGAGGCAAAGACATGATTAGGTTGTACATGTTAAGGTTGGGATGTAGGGGGATGATGGTTGGAATGGATTAGTGTGAGAGAGGTTAGCATCATCAAGGATGACAATGACTATAGAGGTGCCAATGATGGTAGTATAAGCATGGGAGGTGAATTGGCTACTTGTGTAGGGGTAACAACTAGAGGACATGCAAATAGATCCATTGTACAAGACGTTATTAGTAGGAAAGAGTTAGGATGTTATACTCTAAAATTTTAATTTATAAATTTCCATAATTAAAATTACAAATAACTTGAAACTTTGGCATGTGATAGCATAATCCTTATAAACTTAAGAAAGAATACACCATAAGCATTATAAAACTTAAAATCCAAAATTGTATAGTATAAAAAGAAAATCCACATCAAAGTGCTTATAAATAAATCACATAAATCATAACATGATCCATAATCTCAACAAATCAAGGTAGCAAAAATGCAAATGCTTAGATGAATATTAAATATTACTAGAAGAGATAAATTGCATAGTGTAGACATTAGAGGAAGACTTGGAGTGACTCCTATTTTAGATAAGTTACAGGAATGATGGCTTAGATGAACCCATAAAAAAGTTACTACATAATCATTATAGGAAAGTCATTGAAAAGAAGACCAAAAAAGACATGGAAAAAAAATAATTAAAGATGATTTAAAGAAACTGCAAATAAACAAAGTCTATCTCTTCATAAAGGTAAATGGCAAAAAATAACTCATGTAGGAGACTCCATTTTGTTAGGATAAGTTTAGGATAATGGTGATGATGACAAATCATAATCTTAAGAGGATTAATAAGAAAGTTCATCAGTACATCCATCCCAAAAACATCATATCCATCATTACATAAGATCTTAAAGAAAACTACAACTAAAAATAAACAAAAATAGTTCAATTGGTCAAGCTCTAATAATCACCAAGATTCTAGGTACTACCACTTGAATCTACATACAAACATGTAGGAAGCATTAGAAACCGTCAAGTAGAAGTAACCACCTTGGTGCACCTAGAATAAGTTGTAGGATAGGACCACATGTTATGAACAAAGATCATCTCCATATCCACAAGATTAGAGTCCATATCTAAAGACAAAAACCATGGTATGAAATAAAATATCAATGAAATAGATTATTCGTGATTGTTCTAGTGATTTAACTTTCTCAAGGAATAGTTGGCCAAGCCACACCTATCTTGGATGTAGTCAATGACTTTTTGCAAGGATTGGTTGATCGATCTCACCTAATCCTAGATAAGTTAAACCTAGAAGCAACCCTTATGATCTACCTATCCCTATCATTCTAAATCATGAAACCAAAAAATCCTCCATGTGAACAATCACAAATGACGTAAATAGGCCTTAGTGGAAAACTAGTTACCCCAAAATGCTTATCCATTGTCACAACCAATGCACAATCATAGGCAGCATGGGTAAAGTATGGTAACCATCCCTACCCTTCATAATGCCAAATCATTAATATATAGACTAGACAACTAAGGTATAATCATAGGTGATATGGGTTGACATTAGAGTCCAACATAGACTCCCCATAATGCATACTCATTGATCTTGAAAAATTCATCTTTAAGAAGTTGAAACACTAAATAATGCATGAATGACGTTCTAGAGGTAAAAAATGGTTTGGAAAATGCAAAAATAACACATTGGAGTTGAAAACCTAGAATCACAATTTGTGGTCAAGAATGAGAGATAAACCATGATGGGTTGTCAAGTTGTAGTGAAAGCCACTATGCCACCATTAACCATGGTACTTACCATTATGCAAATCTACTAAACCACAAACTATGGTTAGGCCATGGTCTAGACTATAACTTCAACATGAGTTGTGGAGAGCATCACACTTATGGAAATGTGTATCTTGACTCTAGTTTTGTATTTCTTACAAAAAGATGAATCATGTTTTAGTTTTAATTAGGGATCATGATCTCACCACAACCCATGGTCTTTGCTAATACTTTTAGAATGAGCCATTGTAAACATACCACAAGTTTTGGTGATGAGAAATGCCACTAGAGACACATTAAAAGGCATAAGAAAAAAACAAGGTTAACACATCTTTAAAACTAGAATTGTAGAATAAACATTATAAGAATCATAATAACATAAGAAGAAACTTAAGCTAGACATTACAACTATCAGATTTCAACACATCAAGTTCACAATGAGATATTAGGCTTAGAACTAGTTGCTCTACCTTTGCTAAAATGAAAGACTTGTAACACACAAGATTAAAATGTACTCAAACACCAATGAAAACTCAAGATTCCCCAATGAGAGAGAGCGATTTACCGAAAAGATAAGAAGAATAATATATAACCCTATCTTTATATATAATTCTAAGGTTTCCAAGATAACATTGAATCAATGGTTAACAATAGTAAAATTAATTGGTAAATTACACAAAAACTAGAAAAGATTAACAATTGTCTAGTAAATACTAGAATGTCCAAGTCCACTTAAGAAAGAAATATAATAAAGCTTATGAAAGTCTTTAGAAAAATATCATAATGTCAAACAATATCAAATTGTTAGTTCATAGCATGTGCCACCATCCTACCAACTTTTTCTTAGATAGAAAATACCAAGAAATTAGTAACTTCAAAAAATAAATCCAAAAAGCTAAATAAAATCATATTTATAAAATGACACTAAGAGTTATCAAAAATAAAATTATGTCAAGAATGTTTATTAAGAGAATTCATAATTATAACAAAGTAAGACATGAATAAAAAATTTATTAAAAGATTATAAGATTTATAAAAGATAAAGCATAAATATTTATACCAACAAGGTTATAAGATCAAATCCTCAAAAACAAGGTAATTGGCATCAAGACACATTGGAAGCCAAATTAGAGAAGAAAATAAACTAAAGCAAGATAGATAAATATAAAGCTATGAGAGATGTAATGTTAAAATGTGGCATAAACTAAACCAAAAAGATGATAATTATAATTAACAAGGTACATATGTAACAAAGAAGGATATTATTTACCTACTTATTTAAGGCACACAAGATAGAGAGCATTTGATGAGTGGTGAGGTACCCCTACACTCAACCATACGAATATGAGCGTTACACATGTGATCCGGTCGAACTCTGCAGATGGACTAGTTGTAGCATCTAGACAGTTAGCCTTAGGTCGCAGTTCGCTATCTTCCCACCTGGACTAGTATTAGCTTTGTCACGTATGGTTTAGTCCAGAGTGGGGTGTATGATGTGTTTCTATGCTAATGCTACTCCTGAGAACAATGGAAAGTAATATTGACTAAGCTAAGAGAGAAAGGGTGAGAGAGAATCTAAACTAGCCTAGGTGCGATGAGCATCTGTTCCTCAATCATTCGTATACATCTTGGACTTCGTGCATGACTACCACTGGGATTACCAAGCATAGATCCTAGGTACGCTACTAGGTTACCAAGTAGTCACACTTAAATGCTCGTAATCAAGTTGTACTCATTCCACGTTTAACAGGAGTTTAGGGTAACAAGGTATTAACTAAGAAAGCAGTAAATAACAATTAATTAAATAATTAAGCTAAGTGAATGCTACAATGATGAAGTAATCTCGATCTTTATTTTTGGTCATGTGCATGTCCAAGTACGTCACACTCGAATAAGGATGTCATACAATTACAATCACCACATTGCGGGCATACACTGGGAGGAAAAGGGTTGAGTGGAAAAATGAAAACTAAAATCAAAACTAACTCTAAAACTGACTAACTCCTATTGGAACTACCTACCTCTTATTTATAGATGAGGAGACAGGCTGTGATATCGCGTACGCGATATCATGACTGATGTGATATCGTAGTGAACAAAATTGCAACTCATCAGCATTCCATAAATAATAGGATACATCAAGGGATTGATCAAAAGCTATTTTAGAAATATGGTTATAAGGCTCCATGTATAAATATGAAGCTATGTGAATGGAATGTGGTGCCTCACTACTTACTCCAATTTGGTTAGGGGTGTGGAACAAATTGTCATTTCTTATGCATTCTTTCTTAATGTATCATGGAGTTTGATGTCTAGTTATTTTAATTCTCTCATTTCTCAAATTTCTCAATCTCAATTCTTTCAATCCTTTCAAAAGCAAATGTTTACAAACACAATGTGTTACATAGTGGTAGGTAGATACTTAAATGGAGAATGAGTCGACAAAGTGATAATAGAGGTGTGGGCAATGTCATGCATCTAGGTATTAAGGCTAGAATCATGGATGACATTCTGATTGAAATTTTTGAGTAGTAGACCCAATGCATGCATGGAGAAGGGATCAAGCAATTGCCATTGTTTAGGAGTAACTAATATTGACAATGGATTTTTACTAAAGATCGCATCCATAATTACCTTTGAATGTAGTAAATGTGGAGTAAATGATGCATCATTTGGACAAAGTCATGGAAGGCTTATGCATGTTAGACCACTACCTTCTCTTATCATTGCATTTTGATTTCATGAAGGCATGAGGTAACTTGTCAAAGTGTTGAAGGACTAGTGTCTTGTCTTCCAAGAAGATGTGAAAGTTAAGAACTCATTATTCTCTAGCAAGGGCCATAAGGACCCCTTGTACTTGTAAATGAATAGGCAATATGCTCATGCATGGGTGATGGCTTTATTGATGTTGGTAAAGAAAGTTGCCATATTAAGAAGAGGATCATTTTGAAGGCTCCATAAGACTACAAGTATTTGGAAGTGAGCCAATTAGAGGACTAGAGAAATATACATTCACAAGTTGCAAGGCTAGCTAACTACCATGGCATATCTTCAAGGTAATATCTATCTCAATGAACCTTTGATTGAGGGTTGTTATCAAAGAATCCATTGATAACATTCATGCTAGAATTTTCACATATAATTTATATAGCATTAAATAAAGATTAATTGGCCTACATTGTTCCAAAGAGCTTGGGGAATGCTTTTTGGGGATCAAATTCATCATGATGGAGTTTCATGATTTAGGGAAGGATCCTAATTAGATGTATTTGACAAGGGTATTGATGAGGGGTGAAATTGTCCATTAGCTAAAGGAACTTAGAAAAGCTCATTGATCCATCCAACTAGACTAGTTAGTTTAGTGTTAGGGGAGAATTCAATAACTAAGCACAACTTCTATATGTAAAGGGGATGATACTATTGTAAATTAGATGGAAGGTGAGGGTAACTAGTGAGGATGTAGGAGGTGACATCTATGTCATAATGAGTGGAAGAGAAATTCTATTGATAATAGAGAAAGTTCAACCACCTATGCAATGATGAGCTGTGAGGTAACCCTACGCCCAACCATACGAATCACTAAGGTGTTACACTCGATTCGGTCAAATTCTGTGGACCTATAGTTATCTCATACACTAGTTTCTCTAAGAAGTGAAATGATGTTGAGAATGTTTGTTGTCTTCCCAAATACATTTGTAAGGCTCAAAGGTATGGTTTAAGTGTAATTGAGGTATATGAATTTTTGTCATTTTATATTTTATGGATGTAATCACCTACAGCAAGAATAAGGGTAGAGTAGATTGAAAACTAATGTATATTACCTAGCTAGCCTAACACAAGTAACCACCCCACTTTCTTGGACACATCCTAAACACATATAGCACTGCTAGGCTACCAAACGTTAAGCGTTGTTGGGTTACCAAGTACTATATGAATGCTCAAAGTGGTTGTGCTTACGTTCATTAACTATTGAAAATAAATTGCTTAATTCAAATGCATTAAAATAAAGAAGGAGAAAGTAAAATGCATTAAAGGAAATATTAAGTTATTCTTAGTGCTAGAAGGATTGTCAAAAGAGTTTGTTTTATTCCTATCACATTGTTGTGCTTAGGTACATTAGTGCTTGAACAAAGAACCATACACACTTTAGACTCCTTCTATGGGCACTTAGAAAATATTCTAACTTTGAGGAAAATTAACTACAAGAGCTTTGCTACTTTGACTAAGAATGAGCAAAAAATGACTATAAATTAACTATCAAAACTGAAGCCAAGGCATGGTATTTATAGACTTGGGGTATATATCCTGATGTTAGACATGTGGCATCGGACCAAGGCCCCAACGTCACGTACAGGATGTCGTGACTTCAATGTCATGTACCCGACATCGGAGCAGACGGCAAAACATGTTTCATCATACCCCCACAATTAAATGAAAACTCATCCTTGAGTGTAGAAGAGGAGGAATAAGTTCTTTATAACACAATATATTGGGTAGGTATAGGATTATTGACTAACATCAGAAACTGACTCAGATGAAACAGACATACCTACTCTGAGTGCCCAAGTGTATGTGATGAGTCATGAATTTGCTGGCTGTGATATCGCAGCCGTGATATCACAACCCTGTTGTATCAGTTGCTGTGATGTCACAGCCCTGTTGTATCAGTAGACGCGATATCGCATGGGCCACGATATTACAGCCGATGCGATATTGCATCCCCCACGATATCGAGTCTTGCCCTACGATATCGCGTACGCGATATCGCAGTCCACCGCCATATCTATAAATAAGAGGCGGCTCTTCCTTGTTTCGGATCCTAGTTTTAGAGTAGCAAAGCTCTGGTAGTTTGATCCCTCTAGAGTTAGATTTTTTTCCCGTGTCTGCCCGCAGTGTGGTGAATGTAATTGTACGGTGTCTTTATTCGAGTGTGCTGTACTTGGACATGCACATGATCGGCAATAAAGATCGAGATTACTTCATCATTACAACATTCACTTTGTTATTTATTTATTTGTTATTTATTTAATGTTATTTACTACTTTCTCTCTCTCACCCTTAAACTCCTAGAACGTGNACGAAGTCCAAGATGTGTACGGTTGATCAAGGAATCGGTTGCTCGTCGCACTTAGGCTAGATTAGATTTTCTTACCCTTTTCCTCTTAGCTTAGATTTAGTTAATATTATTTTCCACTACCTTCAGGAGAAGCATTAGGTTAGAAAACATCATACACCTCATCTAGACTAAACCATACGTGACATATGCAATACTAGTCTAGGTGGGAAGACAACGAACTGTGACCTAAGGCTAACTATCTAGGTGCCACAACTAGTCCATCTGCGGAGTTCGACCGAATTGCGTGTGCAACGCTCGTTTCGTATGGTTGAGTGTAGGGGTACCTTGCCACTCATCAGTATGGAATTACAATTTTTACAACATTGGATGTTCTTGATAAGAGAAATGAACACCTTGGATATCACTGACATCCAACACCTCTTGGTAACAAAAGAATGAGAGAGAGAGAAGAGATCCTTTGATCACAAATGATCCTCATTTTGTGATACTGCTACATCATCCTTGGTGAAGATAGTCCTGCTTCCAGTCCATGCTTCCCACTGCAATCACAATACAATCATGAATTAATATGCAATGTGTAACACATGGTGGTTAGATGCCTTATCTTGTTTCAACTAGGTTGTGATTGTGGTTGATTGGTTCCTTGAGTAGTGTTAGCAAGAATGCTAACAGATAGGGTTAATTAAATTAAGCGGTTCATTAAATTGGAAAAAGTTCAATACAAGGAAATATTTGAAGAGAGTATAAAAATTCACAACAATGAAAAGAAGAATTCACTGAAAAACTATTGTGAAGATGTGTATAATTGGATGTCATTAATGGGGTAAACAAAAAAAATTTGATTGTAAATATGTCTAAGGATAAAGAACTTAACTAAGCCAACCAAAAGATATGCAAGTGGGTCCTCCTCAAAGCAGGCACATGCCTTTTATGCCCTTGCATAACTTCAAACCAAAGAGTCTGTGGGCTCCGTGGATGATTAATGGTTACAGAAGTTAAGTACAAAAACCCAGAAGAAACTAACAAAGAATTTCGATGCATCAAACTAGGACATCAAACCAACACATGAAACCAGCAGTGAGGTGAGACATGGAAAGCATAGATGGATGAGAGAGAGAGTAAAATGGAGTTTCTATTATGGTCACATGAGGTTCCTTGTGGATTTTGTGGTTAAATGACTTGATAGAATCCATTCTTAGTCTAGACCAAAACCAACCACATTCAGTGACTTCACATCGACATTTTAAGACTAATCCATCCCTTGAGACAAAAGAATGCTCCCACAGAACAACCACCATTCCTTATTATAAAATAAGTAGGAAGTGAGGAAGGGCCTTAGTTAGATAAGACTAGTCTCATGACTAGTGCTTGTAGCTTGTTTATTCTGTCTAAGGGGTGTGCTTTGAATTCTCATTGTTTTTTATTTTTTTTGAAATGGGAACCACACCATGCAAAGACACATGCATTTATTTTGTCTAAGGGGTGTGCTCTGAATCCTCATCTCTTTTTTTTTTCTATTCTTGATAAGAACCACACTATGCGAGGACATATGCATTTATTTTGTCCAATGGATGTGCTTTGAATTCTCATCATTTTTTTGATGAGAACCACATCATGCAAGGACTTATTCAACTTCCTTTATTGATTGGCATGGAATGGTAAGAAATTCATGGAAACACACATGCACCTAGGCAAACAGAAAATCACAAAGAATATTGAATTCCCTTGAAGCCACACCCTATTCAAACCTTTGAATCCTTCCCAATTTCAGGAACTACCAAAGTCTCAAATTTATTAAAGTTTTATTAATAAAAAAGGGACTGCATGTTTCCAAAACAAGGAAAACCATAGAATGTGTCAATGGGTGGATGTTGTGGACTCATTACCTATTACATGAAAAGAAATCATGTTTTGATTATCTGTAACAAAACTCATAGCCAGAAACTAGACACCAACGATCAAATAGAAATAATAGTACACAGTACCATCAAGTAACACATTACCAATGTACCTGACACTTATTAACAAAAAGTTGGAAAATCACATCAAAATAAAAGAAAATATAAAAGAAAGTGTAAAATATTCAAGAAATAGCAAATGTACTAACAATGGTGTGAAATAAAAATTAGAATAGATTAATAACATAAAAATAAAAATATGTAAAATAAAGAATGTGTAAAGCAAAAAGTTGTAAAACAAAAAACATGTAAAATAAAAAATTTGAAAAATTAAAGAGTTGCTTAAATGATTAGCATGGTTGGCCATCTCCCTTTTGACTAAGTTGAAAGGAGGAGGAGATCTAAAATATGAAGCATGGTTGTCCATCTGATGAGGTGCTTGTTGTGTTAGCTGGTGTATGCTCATGGAAAGGTTTAATTTTTTGGATGTTAACTAGTTGTTTCTTGTTTGGGCTCTCAAGTTTATAGATCATCATGGCCCCTAAAGGAAAAGTTTCATAAATGATGTAAGGTGCTTTCCACAATGTTTAGAACTTAGTTTGTTAATGTACATGTGTGGGGTTCTAGTAAAAAACCTTGTCTCCTGGTTGAAATTTGACTTTTCTAATTTTCAGGTCATGACACTTTTTGTTATAGGCCTTGTGTAACTCGTTAGATAATAAGGCTACTAATCAATTTTCATCTAGTAGGTTGAGATTCATTAGCATTTCTTTTTGGGCTAGACTTAAGTCAAGGTCAAGATCACAAGTCATTGAAAGTGTACAGAGTTTAGATTGAATAGGAAGTGTTGGTAGTTTGCCATACATAAGCTCATAGGGAGAGTATCCTATAGGAAGTTTCCAAGTTGAGTAGTAGGCCTAAAGGGCATCGTTGAGTTTTGTGCTCCAATCCTTCCTATACTTGCTAACAGTTCTTGTTAGTATTCTTGTGATTTCCCTATTGGTAACCTCAACTTGACTATTAGCTTAGGGATGGTAAGGTGTTGTGAGTTTATGTTCAATCCCCATGCATTGCATGAGCTTTGGAAAAGTAGTGCCTATAAAATGAGTTCCATTATCAGAAATTAATGCACGTGGCACACCAAACCTGTTTACAACATTTTTTTTGTATAAATTAAGTAGCATTAGAGGATGTCCAGTTAATGACGGCTACTGCTTCTATCCATTTCATACAATAATCAACAATGACTATGATGTACACCTTTCCATTTGACATGGGCATGATGGGATCCATGAAATCAATGCCCAAGATGTCAAATGGTTCTGGTGGTTGAATCCATTGTTAAGGTCTCTCCATTTGAGTAGTCATTCCACCATCTCGTTTGCATCATTCACAAGAGCGGACATAATGATGGGCATCCTTGAAGAGTGTTGGCCAATAGTACCCTACCATCAAGACTTTAATGATTGTGTGTCTTCTAGCATAGTGTCCTCCACAAGGACCTTCATGAGCATCTTGGAGAACACGTAGTTGATCAGCATTAGGAACACACCAACAAACAAGGCCATCGATGCACACCTTATAGAGGTGTCCATTGATCTTCATGAAGTGCTTTACCTAGTGAAGAAATTATTGTTTCTTTCAATGGTCCAACCCTTGTGACATCTCCTGAGTGAGAAGATAGGTAAGAATGTTATCATACCATTTTGGCTCATTAGGCATTTGTTTAGTTATAGCCCTGGCAAAGAGGAGTTCATTAGGAAATGTATCAGATAATAGACTTTCTTCCTCTTTGTAATCCCATTGCAACCGAGACAAGTGATTAGCAATCATATTCTTATTGCCCTTTTGATCTACCATCATGAGATTGAATTCCTGTAAGATCACCAGCCATCGTATGACATGGGGGCTCATTGTTGGCTTGTTCATTAGGAAGGGGATGGCACTGTGAGCAATGCACACAAACACCTTATATCCAAGCACATAATGCCTAAACTTCTCTAGTGCAAACACCACTGCCATCAATTCTTTCTCTGTGGTGGTTTAATTTAGTTGTGCACCCATAATACTTTAGCTAGCATAGTGGATGTAGTATGGTCATATATTGTCATCTAATTGCATCAGCATTGCTCCCAAGGATTTGATGCATTTGTCATAATGTGAAATGGTCTAGACCAATCAGGCGCTTATAGGATTGGAGTTTCCATAAGCTTTTCTTTCAGTTGTTGAAACACTTTTTCACATTTTAGGGTCTAGACAAAAGGAGCATCTTTCTTTGTTAGCTTCACCAATGACTTTGTAATCTTACAGAAATTATCTATGAAGCACTGATAGTAGCCAGTATGTCCAAGGAATGATCGAACATCTTTAACTATTTCTAGTTGGCAAGTTATTCCTTGGAAAACCCTTATTTTTTCAAGGTCCACCTTAATTCTTGCTTATGATATTTTGTGCCTTAGTACAATGCCCTCCTAGACCATGAGGTGACTTTTCTACCAATTGAGTCACAAGTTGGTTTCAACACATCATTTCAACACTTTCTCAAGGTGGTCCAACGCTTGCTCAAATGTAGCTCCATAGGTGGAGAAGTCATCCATAAAGACTTCGACACCACTACCAATCTGTTATTGAAAGATGCTCAGGACCAGGCATTGAAATGTGATAGGAGCATTGCATAGATCAAACGACATCTTACAATATGCAAAAGTCCCTCAGGGACTTGTAAATGTTGTCTTTGCTTGGTCCTCTAGTGCAATTTGAATTTGGTTGTAGCCACTATAACAATCTAGAAAGTCATAGTAGTAATGCCCTAAAATTGTATCTAGCACCTAGTTAACAAATGACAATGAAAAATGATTCTTGAATGTTGCCATATTCAATAGCCTAAAATTAATGCAGGCCTGCCACTTGCCACCTTTCTTTGGCACAATTACAAGTGGGCTAACCCAATTACTATCTGTAATGGGATAAATGAACCCTACCTTGAGGAGTTGCTCAATTTCCTCTTTGATGATTTGCTTCAATTTCTGATTCAACTGCATCTATGGTTGTCATTTTGGCTTCATGGTTGGGTTAGTGTAAATGCGATGCTAGCATATCCTAGGATCAATCCTTGTGAGTTTAGGATATGACCAAGCAAAATCCACTGACCATCTTTTAACTACCTTCAATAGCATCTTTTTCTATTCTAGAGCAAGCCTTCCATTAATTATAACTGACTTCTTATTTTTCAAAAATACATATTCCATTCCAGTCGATAATGTTTTCAGTTCAAGGGGCTCTTAAATTTCTTAGGAATTTCCAACTCTCCCCAGTGGGTATCATCATTTGTATCTTCAGAGAGTTGGTGATGAACTTGCTCAAGTTCATCCATGCTTGTGACATACTCACATGTCAAGCTCTTAGTTGGTTCCATGCAAAGTGCGCTACTTTCTAAATCAGCGGTTAGCCATAGGATGCCCTCCTATTTTATGATTGTTATGTATAGACACCTTTGAATTTCCACTTTTGGTGTACACTGCTTGCATGTAGAGATAGGTACTTGCTTTATGGCCTAAAGTTTCTACATACAATTGCACTCGCTATCATTGTACGCGACGCATAAAACTCTCTTTTTCTCGATCTTTCCAAATGTGTTTTCTTTAGAGATTTCTAGGGAAAGATCTCGGATGCCCATTCTTTCATCTATGGTGCTTAGCCATGCCCTTCCCATAATGATTGGGAAGTCCCCTTTGTAGTTCTCCACTTTGATTACTAGGAAATTAGTAAGATAAGACCACCCACAGATAGTAGTCACAATGTCTTCTACTGGTCCCAATGGAACAGTGAGGGACTACTCTACCAATTCCAATTTAATGTTGCTCTTCTTGAGAGGAGGTAGGTTCTAGGTAGTGTACATCTCATGGGAAATCAAATTAACACCAGAACCTGAATCGAGAAGAGCCTTGCATGGTTCATTCCTAGCAATTTGCAAATAAATTAGAGGACTTCTAGGATCAGCTAATTTCCTAGAAAAGTTTCCTACATGGATTCAATCAGACACATTGTGAGAAAGCATTACGTTATGGATTCTTGGTAGAGTTTGGTTTGAAGGAGGCCCAAAAGAATTTGATATGAAGGAAGAGGCAGGAGCAGGGTTGCTAACCGTGGGTGTAGGTGAAGGCTTAGGTGGATTATGTTGTTGAAAGAGAGGTCTTTTCTTTGATCGGGCATTCAACCCTTTCGATTGACGATTGGATTGCAAATTAATAGCCCTTGTAGCATTGCGTTGTTGTAGTTAAGCGAGTAGTTCACCTTACATAGGAGGAGCAGGTGGTAGCTATGCAATTGGAGGAGGAGTGTGTGCAGGAACAAGAGGAGGATAAGGATAGGAGGTGACATCCCTTTTTCCATATGGAAAATGAGCTCAATAATAATCATAAGGGTGGTAGTAAGGCAGAATATTAGTAACGTGACTAGAAGAGTCACATGGAGACATGGGTTGCTGTACGTGGTAACCATATGGATTAGGCTACCAATAAGGGTATTGTTGCCTTGGCAATGCAAGCACCTATGATTATGGTTGCTGCCATTATTAGTACTATTTATATGGTTGCAACGGAGCTCCACTTGGATAATATGGTTATTGCTGGTGGAACTACTTGAGATTACCTTGAGGATAAGGTAACCTTCTAGATGTTTGCCTTTGTGTAAGTCATGCACACAATAGGGCAACATCCCTTAGGATGTTCATACTGGCACACATCACATCCATGATCATCATTTGATTCACTATCTGCAACCTCTTCTATTGTAGCAAAATTTCCCTTACCTTTGTAATATGCACATTTAGCTTCCTTGCACCTCTTGCACTCATAGTCACTACTTGGTTCTTTAGACTCTTTAGTGATTTTAAGGATAGCTTGAAATCTGCTATCCATGGAGTTGCTTAACTAATCAACCTTGGTCATAAGTTTAGATTGGAATTGTTGAATTGGCAAGGCTTTCTTATGCATCTCCCCATCAAATATGGATTTTTCATCACTATCATAGAATTGAACCTCCCTCTTGTGGATGGAAGGATCATAGTTGTACTTCTCTGCACTTTCTCTTTTTCTTAGTTCGTCCTTCTCTTTGATGACCTAGTCTATTAACCTTTGTACCTGATGGGTAGTTAGTTTTGACAATCACCCTTGGGCATAGACACTAAGGGTTTTCCCTATTTCATTATGAATCCTGTCTACAATGTGGTGAAGTTGAGACAACTGAGAATAACCATGGCAAGGGCATTTGTGCATCAAGGCATAGTATCAGCCAATGGCGGCATCTAAGGGTTTGTGTGTTCCTTATTTCCACCCTTAAATTTACTTTCTTAAGTTGAACACCTTGGAGTACATTTGATACATATCATTGAATAACTTGAGTATGGTACTCCATCATCTAATAGATTTTGGTTCTAAGGACTGGTACCAGTTCTTTACTTCTTTGATGAGTGTCCTTGGGAACAACTTCAATTTTTACCACTTGTTCTTTATGTTTTGCAAGGCACATGCATCTTGGAAAGCTTTAAGATGATTCTACTGATTAGAGTTATATCCTCCTTCAAATCAAGGAATATTATTTATGTCTAACCATTTGATTCAACTGTCTCTCACATGCCTTATTGAAATTCTGATTTCCTCTGTGAAGTTAAGCATACTTCAAGTAGCAAATAGAGGCTCATTGAGGCCTTGATCATGGTGCCTACGATGCCCTCTACTACCCATTCGTTCATGGTGATGTGCCTCTCTTGAACGTTTGCATTCTTGATCTTACTTTTCTTAAGGACCCCCTTGATTATTATGGTCCCATAGGTCATTACACTCATTTCGATTACCTCCATCATGATATTGTCTTCTACAGTCACGATTGAAGCCAAAAGAAGAAGAAGAAGAAGAAGACGAAGGGGAAGAGGAAGGAGAACTAGCATCATCATGATGCCTGATACTACCTCTTTGATGATTGCAACCACGGTCATGATCTTGCTTCTTGTTTATATCCTTGTCTTGACTTACCCCTATGGATCCTTCTTTGTTATTGGATCCCTTATTACCAAAATCAAGATTGTGAACTATGGAGTGTAGATTTTGGTTTTGACCTCCATCATTGAAGTCAAAGAGAGAAGCATCATTATATGGAAAACCCATAGAGAAGGGTTCTTTGCTAGCTTGTTAGTACAATAGGAATGGAGGATCGTTAAGCCCTTTTCTTTTTGAAAACTCATAGTGCTGTTCCAGTTGTCGATCCCACAGGTGTTGTGTTTTGGTGGGATGATAATCCCTAGCATTAACATCTTCCACATTATACTCCCCATGGTAGTCTTGAAGACCACATCATGCAAGCATTTGATATAGTATTGGAAGAGTAGCATGATTGAGTAGCAACACAATGTTATCCTCCATGTCATGCCACCACAGCTATTCATCCTGGTGTAGGATGAAGGTGAAGTTTGACACATACTCATCAAGGTGAGTATATATGATTCGGTACCAT
The DNA here is from genome assembly GCA_015680685.1 of Gnetum montanum. Taxonomy (NCBI): domain Eukaryota; kingdom Viridiplantae; phylum Streptophyta; class Gnetopsida; order Gnetales; family Gnetaceae; genus Gnetum; species Gnetum montanum. The sequence continues at coordinate 370,452 of MNCI01002011.1, read as the reverse complement.
TGAGGCTTTGTTGAATGAACATTATTAGCCTTGGACGAAGAAGTGCTCATGTTAGAATAAGACATTTTCAGTTAGCAAAATAAAAATCATAGTGTGCTATGAGAATTGGTTGCAGTAATTGTGAAATAAGATATGACTTTGAGGTTCATTCCAAAAATTTAAATACTTTCACTAGGTCCTAAATAGCCCACTAAACAATGAAAAGGTCCCTGAAAATAGTGCCAATGATGAGCCGCGAGGTACCCCTACACCCAACCATACGAATCACTAAGGTGTTATGCGTGATCCGATCAAATTCTGTGGACCTATAGTTATCTCATACACTAGTTTCTCTAGGAAGTGAAATGAAATAGAGAATGTTTGTTTTCTTCCCAACTACACTTGTGAGGCTCAAGTGTATGGTTTAAGTGTAATTTAGGTATATGATTTTTTGTCATTTTATATTTTATAGATGTAATCGCCTACAACAAGAATAAAGGTATCGTAGATTAAAAACTAATGTCTATTGCCTAGCTAGCCTAACATAAGTAACCATTCCACTTTCCTGGACACATCCTGAACACATATAGTACTGTTGGGCTACCAAACGTTAAGTGTTGCTAGGTTACCAAGTACTATATGAATGCTCAAAGTGCTCATGCTTGCGTTCATTAATTGTTGGAAATAAATTGCTTAATTCAAATGCATTAAAATAAAGAATAAGAAAGTAAAATTCATTAAAGAAAATATTAAGCCATTCTTAGTGTTGCAAGGATTGTCAAAAGAGTTTGTTTTATTCCCATCACATTACTACACTTAGGTACATCAGTGCTTGGACAAAGAACCGTACACACTTTCAACTCCTTCTACATGCACTCAGAAAATATTCTAACTTTGAGAAAAATAAATTGCAAGAGCTTTACTACTCTAATTAAGAATGACCAAAAACTAACTATCAAAATTGGAGCCCACGTGTGGTATTTATAGACTTGGGATATACACCTTGATGTTGGACATGTGACATCGAACCAAGGCCCAGACATCACGTACTTGACATCGGAGTAGACGACAAAACATGTTTCATCATCTAAGAACCAATGAGAGAGTGTAGGTCAATCACATTAAAGTCATCTATAATGATGAGGGAGGATGCACTAGCTATGTGTTGGGTTAACTTATGTTGAAATAGACTATAATTGACATTAGACAATGGGACATGAACAACAACAATTTAAATTTGGTTCCATATGAAAAAGCATAGGTGTGGCCATGATGAAAATCTCTGAAAAGAATACATGGATACTAGCATACAATGAGGCTAAAGCAACCATAGCCTATGGGAATGACATGGAAGAGCCAAACATGAGAGAGTATTATAGGTAAAACAATCCATTTGGTTTCTTGCATGTAGAGAATGTCAAGGTGATTAGTGGAAGTCATAGAAAGGACTTCATGTAACATGCCTAGACTGTTGAGGCCCTTCACATTTTAGGAGCTCATATCCATGCGATAAGACTTGGTCTAGTGAAGGTTCATCCCATGGTGAGAGGGCCTAAAGGAGACCATTTGTGATTACATGTTTGTGATGATACTAGTGTTGTTTCATTGAGGAGAACCTAATGGAAAAGATGAGATGTTGATACCTATGTGTTGTAGTGTGCTAGTGGACACTGTCAAAATTGCCTTACATAGTAGAGAGGTGCTAAAACTCAACATGTTGTCTAATAAGGATTCCTAGGACTACTTCTTGCTACAATCTTTCATATATATGTCCATGCAAGCTAGGTTGTTCTATGAAGCATTTCAAATAAACTTTAATGGAATGGGTGTTAGATTAAAAGTGGAAAGAGCATGAAAGAGGTGTTAGTGGGATGGGTTTAGTAAAGAGGATTGAGGGATCAACTGATTATGAGAAGGAAATGGCTTACAGACCAAAGATGGGTGTTAGGAAGGTTGCAAAAGAGGCATGTATGTGAGGAGTGGGGCCTAGGGGATGTGGTAATTAGGTTCTTGTGTTGAAAATTTTGGCTTTTGAGTTAAAACATTAGCTAATGGATTAGGTTGGTAGAAGCATTAACATTTTGCATTCTATGTGTCATAGGTTAGGTTTGTTGATGATGTTAGCCTTTTGAACATTAGTTGATGATATGTCCTCACTTTAGATATTATCTACATCTATTTAGAAAAATTTTCAAACTCTATTGGCTAACATATCTCTCTATTTGAGTAGACTAGTAGTATCTTAGAGTGGAGCTCGTTAGTTAGGGACATGTAGATGCAAAGTTGTGCGTCAATAGGCTTGGTTTTGTCTACCATTAGATTATCCAAAATGATCATTTATCCAAATGCAGCCTTGATGGCCAAGAAGACCTTCATATTCCAAAGTTCCACTATAAAGCCCAGATGCAAATCCATATTGGGACAAATTTGAGATACTTGTAAGCATTATTCCTATTGTTATGAAGTGCAAGTCCTCATTTATCTAAGAATAATAATTATTCTTTAAAAGGATAGGGGCTCATGGAAAGGGCCTTGTTCATTTTTATATTAGAATTAAAAGAAAAGAATGTGTTGTTTCCTTTGAGTGGAGTCATTTAGAGCATGAAGTGAGACCACTACTTATGCATCCATTGGAAAATACATTCGAGGAAGTAGATGTCTTAGAAAAAGATACTAATTAGGATCTATTGGTAGTGTTGAGTTTGTTGTTAGATGATACATAGTAGGATGGTAATTTTAAGTTAATTACTAATGTTCTTGAACAAAAAGTTAGTGCTTAGTCATGACATAGACTCCTCCATAGTTGTGAGATTTGGTATTTTGTTCTACTTTATGTCACCAAAAATAACATTTATAAAAGACTAGTAGATTATGGAAAATGTGGGATTTGCTAATGTAAAATCTAGTCATTGATAAGGACATGTTAGGGATATATGTATTTGAATGGAGGATTGTGGATATTAGAGGGCAAAGTAGAGGAGATGGATGGATTAGAAGAGTTGGAGGATAGTGGGAATAAGAATAAGAAAGTGATTAGTGATGAGGGTGATATGAGGGATTGTTGATAAAGCATTGATAAAGTTAAAAGGGCATAGGACTTATGAAAATTAGCGCAAGATACTATGATTCACATGCTCAATGCATTTTATTATTATGCATTGACCATGTATGAAGTCATGGAAGCCAACATGAGTGATAAGGTTTTATTAGTAGAATTAATTTTCCATAATTATCTTTTTGCCATAAGGGATTCTAAATTTCTCATGACTTCTTCTTTTGATGATTTTTTTTTTAGTGATGCAAAAAATTTTATAAGTTTTCATAATGTAAATTTGCAAACTCGTTGGTAGAAATTTGTTCTTCCTAATGATGTATATGAATCATTAGGTTGTTGATTTTATATCATAGTATGTATTCATTCAGATTTTGGATAACTTACCTCATAATTGAATTTTTTGTTTATAGTTAAATGACATGATGGAAAATCATAACACTCAAGTGATTCATGTTAGGTATCTCTCTCTCTCTCTCTCTTTGAGGTAGGTAATGTTTCGATAGTGCAATATGTCCTAGCTATAGGGTCATTTATACATAAGTATGTTGCATTAATCATTCATAAATGGACTCCAGATTTTAATACTCAATCTAAAATATATTATAAAGTTCCATGTTTTGTTAGTAAATTGTTAATCTTCTTAGTTCTATTAATCATATGGAATCGATGTTCACATCATTTGATTCTCATAGAGTTTTTTATTACAATCAATCTTCTAAATTGTCAAAATGAATTGGTATTGCAAGAAGGCAAGAAGACTTACATTTAACTAATTACATATTATAATCTTACTAATTGTTGTAACTTTTATCACCTTGAAGGAGATTTATTTAATTCTTATTCTTTTTTTCTTAAGAAAAAAATGCTAAGGAAAAGTAACAAACATATTGAATTAGAAGATATAAAAAACAATCTAATGTTAAATGTATGAAAAATCAAGTTAATGTCAACAACAAGAATAACAAAATGATTATAAAGAAACTTGAGATGACAAAATCTACAATGAATGTTTTGATTGATATTATAAGAAGTATTGATTGGTACAAAAAAATATCTCATAAAGTAAATCTATCATTGTTTGACAAGAATAATGTTACCTCAAAGATTAAGACTAATTTTGAAAAATAAGTTATAGCTTATGGTAAAAATTCTTGATGTCGGGTTAATGATGAAGCATTAGTTAGTCAACGTCATTGACAGACATGTATTGATGCAACCCTATTGATGCATCCCCACTAACGTATCCTTTGATATGTTGACACATATGCATCGATGCCATCTAGTCCTAAGCCTATATAAATGTGCTCACTATTCACATTTATGGAACCTTTGGTTAGATAACAATGAATCTCGTGTAGTTTGTTTCTATGGGACTTAGCCAAATTTCCCTTTGAGTGCCCATAGTATGAATTGAGTTGATTAAACTGAGTTTTATTCAAGTGCATGATGTGCTTGGACACTTTTGCATGATAACAATATAAATTGATATTGATTTTTCTATTGCAGCACTTGGACTAGTACTTAGTTTATTTTCAACATTTTATTTCCAATGCATTTTACTTTTTAGAATTTAATAATTTAATATTTTATTTCATAAGAATGTGAGTATAACCACATCAAGCATAACATATTAACATTTGGTAACCCTAGTAGTGAATACTTGGTAACCTAGTAACATTAAGATAAGTTTAGGATTGGCACAAAAAGTGAGAATGAATGCTCTATGCTTAGGATAGTTTAGATTATCTTTAAATCCATATTTAGGTTAATATTTTAATATCTTAATTACTCTATCTTCTTAATATTTTAATCATAAAAATAATAAAAAAAGACAATTATCTTATACATTAATCACTCTTAACCATATCAAATCAACTAGCATAAGTGATGATTGGGAAGATAATGACCAACAACTTAACACCTAATTATCTAGGATACTATTAGCTTGAAGTTCCATCAAATTCAACCAAATTATATGTACATGCTAGTGATCTGTATGGTTGTGCATAGGGAACACTCTCCACTCATCAGTTGTACCATTGTCAAGGAACTTATTATTATGCACTAAGTGTTCTAGATAACTAACTCATAGAAAGATTATTGTAGGAAATGTTAACCTTTTGGTGTGTCAAAACCTTATAGAAAATGAAGAAATATAATTTTTGTGGTGTGTGATGATCTTGTAGGACATGAATGAGAAATCAAGGAAACAAGATCTATAATGAGATGACAAAATAAAGATTACATTGGCAAGATGAGAGCATGGACAAGTATGGATGAAAATAAAGGCTATAGACCAAATGAAGATGCTTAAAGAGCTAATAAGAAGACAAAATAATGGGAGAAATCCTCATAAGACAAAGCAAAAAAATTGAGGAGACGTCTCTAAAATTAGTAGATGTCTCTATTCCATCGGAAACGTCTCCCTAGAGACATCCCATAGGAGACATTCCACTTTCTAAAGACATGTCTCTCCTAAATAAAGGCTAATCTCAAGTAGACGTCCCAACTTCGAAGAAGACGTCTACACTAGCTATTAGGTAGTTGTTGCACAAATTTTGAGGAGTTTTTGGAAACTAAGAAGCTATAAGAAGACATCAAAATCTTGGGAATTGTGCAAGCATTGTTCACATTCAAGCTCCTAATTATCTATTCTATGTAATTGTATTTTTCTCTTCATTGTACTATCATTTGCTTAGTTGTATATTGTATGTTGAATTGAGATTCAACGACAAGGACTTGTAATTGTAATTACATTCTTTCCTTGTATTTTTCTTTTTCTTGTTGTCTTACAAGGTTGATGTGCTTCTTGTGAGAAGGCATTCATATTGATCTTGTTAGGATCTTGCAGGTCTGAATTTGAGCTTTTTAAACTAAAGACATTACTAGAATCCTTAGAATATATGTTCTTGAGTAACGGGAAATCGTTAATCTTAAATGTTCACCTTGCTAAGGAACAAAAAGAGAAGTTGCTGAAGGTAGTTAAAAAATGGCCAATAGCCTTTGCCTAGTTATATGATGAAATAATAAAGATAGATACATACATATACCAACATTAGATCTCCACAATCTCTACTATCAAGCCCAACAGATAGCCACAAAGGGGGTTAAACTCAAAATTGAAATAGGTTATTAAAAAATAGGTAGAAAAGCTCCTAAGAGCTAGATTAATCTATCTTGTGATAGATAGTGAGTGAGTGACCCCACTTGTCATTACACTAATGAAAGGAGAACAATGTTGAATCTACATATATTTTAGACTATTGGATATGCCTACTTTCAAGGATTATTTTTCCTTACTATTTACGGATTAGGTGTTGGACATTATTGTAGGGAATAAGTATTATAGTTTTTTGGAAGGGTATAGTGGCTATAATTAGATCTAGATCACACTAGAAGACCAAGCCAAAATAGCATTCATAAGTCCTTTGGGGATTTTTGCATATAAAATGATGCCTTTTGAACTGTGTAATGCTCCTATAACCTTTCAATGTCTTGGGAGTAGTACTTATATAAATGGAGCATCATATAGGTCCATATTACATCAATTGTACTAGTAGGTCCATAAAAAGAATTAATGTTAGTGGTGTATGTCCTTGAAAAATTTAGGTACTATGTGCTTGGATATCTAATTTTTATGTACATAGATCATAGTATCATTCTCTTTCTCATGAATGAAATAACATTTGTGGACCTTTTGGTGTGTCCAAAACATTAAGTAAAATGGAAAAGGTTGTTTGCATGGTTGTGTGATTATTGTGTTTGTAGGACTATGTATAGGAAAAATCAGGATGAGCTGAAGAGGATAAGGAACGAACTATCTTAGGGCTCAAAGGAGGAGGTCACCCACATGATCTTAAAAAAAATATTCAAAGAACATGGACAAGGACTAGATGTTGTACAAGCAAGGTTATCGTCATGAAAGAATATAGAAGATTAAGACTATGGACAAGGAACAATGCGTTCAAAAGATAAAGGAAGATAAAGAAAGATGTTTTTGGGAAGCCACAGACATCTTGACAGAATTGGAGTGAACTCAGATAAAGACATCTTCAGAAACAACAAGACATATTTCTCAGCCAGAGACATATTTCATGAGGCAAAGACATATTTACAAAATGTAGATCAAGTTCAAAAAGACATCTTCTAAAAGATAAAGATATCTTCCAGAATGGAGACTTCAAAAAGATGTCTTTCAGGAAATAGAGACATCTTCTCGGTATTGAGGTAAATTTAGAGAGCCATCTTAGGCATGAGAAAGACATCTCCCATGACCATTATTGATGATTAGCTAGTCGTTGCATGAATTCTAAGATGGATTTAGAAACACAATACCTATAAAAAGCCCTGATGTGCATTGGGAAATGTGCAAGCATTATTTTATTCATTGTATAATCATTTGTAATTAATTAATTCTCTGTTTCTCATCATTGTTTTATCATTTAAGCATTGTAAAATCTATTGTACCTAACTATACAAGGATCAAAAAACTAAGTTGTAATTCTCCCTTGTAATTCTTGTTCTTGTTGCCCTATGGGGTTCATGTGCTTGAGCTTGTCGAGATGTTGCAGGATTGAGTTGCTGGTGCTACGATACAACATTCCAGTGTAGAGCTTAAGATTACAAAGTTTGTGGAAGCCTTGAAACCAAATTTTCAAGCCTGAGGGACCTTATAGGGTTGAGTGATTGGTGTTGTGGTACAATACTCTAGAGCAAGGCTTGAAGACTATACAAGGTGTGGATCCTTCAACCACATTTTGAGAGCAACAAAGTCCATATGTGTGCTTGTGATCTACCCTTTGAGTGTGAAGTACCCAAGTTGGGGAACCACGTAAATTTGTGTGTGTGCTTTGTTTCATAAAGGTTTGATTTGGGAAACTTATTCATCCCCCCTTCTAAGTTCAATAATCCACAACAGTGAGTTCTCATGTCATATAGTTACTAGTGATCCTATAGGAATTTGATTTAACAATGGTGGACAAAAAAGAAACCAATAATACTGTTGTTGATATCTTTTATTGTTTATGATGGGATGACAAGGCTAATGAAGAGTCTTTATCTAATCAATTTCTAGACGAGTTTCTTTTTGCCATGGTTACTAAAATCACAACACCTAGAATTACAGATTGGCATGAAAAATTCCTCTTCGATCTACTTATCTATGAGTATTCTAATGAATGGAATCATAAGAAGAAATAACAATTCCTTTACTAGGTCAAGAATTATATGAAGATAGTTAGTAACATTTATAAAATCTATGTAGATGGCCTGGTCTAACAATGTATATTAGATCAAGATCAACTCTAAGTTCTTTAAGATACATACAAAGGTTCATGTGAGGGTCATTATGTGGAAAGGATAATGACCATTAAAATCCCGATGGTAGGATATTTTGGTCCATAGTGTTAAACAAAATTTCACTTTTTTCTACATAAGTTAGAGTTTTAGGTACACTCTATGGCTTCTTAACTTAAAGCCATCTTCAATAGTCTGGATTCCACATTCTGAGTATTTGTAATGTGGTTTCTAGATTTCTTTCTTTAGCTTGTTAGATGTGATGCCTCATGTTATTAACAACATCATTTTTGGTTTATCATATGTAGCTCTTAGTTTTTACATTCAATGTTAGCTCCAACATTAATTTTTCCTTTAGCTTTTAATGTCCAATTTCAATCTTGCTTTTGATATTTGACATTGAATTTTGCTTTTATAGTAAATCAACTCTTCAATGTTCAATGTTAGCCAACTCTTTAATGGCCAACCTCAATCTTGTATTTGATGTTTGATGTCAATCGTCATGGTAATTATCTACATGTTGATTTTTTTATCTAGAACCTTTCCATAGATTTTGTAGGTCCCAATGCATTGTACATGTACTGACCGAAATTGTCTGTGTAAGGCTGGAAGGGAAAAACAAACACCGAAAGATCATCGGATAGGTACAGCTGACCTTGCCTTCACGTGAGGGCAAGCTGGAAGAGAAAACAAAGGCAGAGTACCTTGGATGGTCTACACAAAAATCAACCAAGGACTTTCCCAAATGTAAGCTATAGCTTGCGCTGGGGTTATCGTAACTGATGCACGAAATGTAAACAGTGACGTGCAAAATGTAAACAGTGCGTATACAGAACTGTATTGTAAACAAGGTGTAAACTAAATTTAAAATAGTGTAAATAATATAAAGGAAGGAAAAAATGAACTGTATTGTATTGCTTAGAATGAATGTGCACTGGTCAAAGTGTAGTTGCGCATGTGGATGGCAAGTCAAGCACTAATCCCTGGGGTGATATGCTTGTAGGTGCTTGGATACTAGGATTTAGGTGCACCTCAGCGTCCAAAAGTTGCTAGTTAGTGTTTCCTAGGTCGACAACCTTCAAAATTGTCAACCCCATTTATGTGAATGGACGGGGTATTTATAAGGTTTGGCTAGGCTCGGGCATGGAATTCATGGATGGAATCAATAGCTGAGAGATGAGAGGAAAAAGGATCATGTGACAGGTGTTAGATGAATAGTTATGTGTCAATTGGATGTGTGTAGGCAGGCTATGTTCTTGATTGGATGCACTGTATGTTACAATGTGTATTAGCTTACGCAAGCTAACTTATGCCCATGGAAGCATATATAATTTGGAGTGTAAGAGCTTGACAAGCTCACAGATGATGAACATTTACAATGAAAATTAACAATGAAAATGATAATGTACAACAAGAGAGATTGACTTCGGCTTGCTTGAAACTTCTCGATCCCTGAATTGACTGCTGCAGGATGTCAATTTGAGTGGTTTTGTGGTTGTTTGAGACATCTCTGTTTCACTAGAGCTTCCAGCATGAGTTGATTTTGTCTTGGCATGTCCTCAGCATGTGTTTGGCATGCTTTTGACTAGGCATGATCAGTACTCACACTACACTCACGCTGTACTCATGCTGCCAGCGTGACCTCAGCGTGACCTAGGCATGAGTGAGCTAAAAATGACGTATTTCACACCAATTTTTGACCTTTGAAGCCTGTTTCTTGAGTATAGAAATTTTCTAACTGTGGTTGACCTTGAGAGTAATCTATAGGTCAAAAACTGAGCTTGGACGTGCCTTGTTTTAAACCACTTTTGGTAGCTCACGCTGGACTCACACTGCCAGCATGAGCTCAGCGTGAGCTACAAAAACTTGCAATTTTATACTTGAAATCTAGAATTCTGGAGGTTGGAACTTGAAGTTGTCAACAACGAACCCTAAGGATGACTTGCACCTTTGAAATCAAACCATTTCGACTCAATTTTGAGGCTCTCAGTGTTGGTCACGCTGTACTCACGTTGCCAGCGTGAGCTCAGCGTGACCACAGCGTGAGTGAGAAAATTTGTACAATTTGACCCAAAATTTGAACTCTCGAATGTTGAAACTTGAAGTGGACAACAGTGACCTTTGAGGATGGCTTGCACCCTAAGATTGGACCATCTTTGACTTGATTTTGAAGTCGTTGGAGTTGCCCATGTTGAGGGCAAGCTAGCTTGACAAGCCGAGTGTGAGTTACATGCCGTAGTCAAATTTTTACCTTTCAAAAGCTCAAAGGCTCTGAGTTGTTCTTGTTTCAAAGTGTTAGGCCAAAATTAGTGGTGTTTTAATACCTTAACAATGTATGAGGTATTTTGACCTATAAATAGGGGAATGCTCCTAAATAAAAAGGAGTTGACATATGATTTTTAGCATTTTGATTAACACTCAAAGGGTATTTGCTAAGAATTTTACTTCTTCTTAGCTCTCTTTGCTTTTGAAAGTAGTTAGCTTTCTTTATGATTGACAATTTGGGAAGATTTTCAAAGGTTCTATCTCTTTGTAGAATAACTACTCTCCCTATTGAGATATTAGCTCCTTTGATTTCTCTTCCTGTTTTCTCTACTAACACATTTGTATTCCCTTCATGTTGTCTTCCTAACACATGAAGAATTACTTAAAATTGGGTCAATACATCAATCTAATCCATCCCTTTACTTCATCAACTTTTAAATTTGTAAGGACTCTTGTTAAATTTGTATTAGGTGCATGCATTAGAGAAAGAATAGGGTAACCTAGCTAATGAATTGCATTTAGCAAGGCTCTGATATTGGAATCATGATGTTTGGTATCTGATATTAGGTTCCAAGATGCAATGTTGGATATTTGATATTGTGGGGTATATGCTGGCCTATAAATATAGTGCTTGGTTACATGGTTTCCATATAGTTTTTATCATAGCATAGTAGAGCCCTTGTAGTTTCTTTTCTCGAGAGTTTGAATATTTTCCAAAATGCCTGTGGCATGAGTCATTGAGTGTAGAAATATTTATTTGAGCATTGTTGTACTTGAGCATGATAGTGTGTGGGGCAATAAAGATGAACTTTTTGATAAAACCTTGTGGCACCTTAGCTAGCTTAAATATTTTATTCATGCATTTAATGTTTTATGCAACTTCCTTTAATGCTCCCAAGTAATAGGCTAAAGTAAGGTAGTTCGATTAAATAGGAATTAATTAATTAAGCACATAAGTACAACCACTTCGAGCATGCACATGACACTTGGTAATTCTAGCAACTCTTAATGTTTGGTAACCCAGCAACGTTATACATGTTTAGGATGTGCATGGAAAGTGGGACCAAAAACTTATGTTAGGATAGTAAGCTATTAATTAGCAATTAGATTAGTTAAAGTGGTTCATAAATTAAGTTTCAACTTGTTTTTAATTATAGAAAAATAAAATATAAAATAATAAAAATCATGTGCCTTAATTATACTTAACCATACAATTAAGCTCTACAAGTATAGTTGAGAAGACAACAATTGTCATGATTAGATTTCATGTCTTGGAACTAGTTTACTTAGGAACTTAAGGTCTATGGAATTTGATCGGATCACATGTGAATGCTTCTGATTTGTATGGTTGGGTGTAGGGGTACCTCATCACTCATCATTGGTGCCATTGTTGGGGACCTTCAGTTGTTACGTGTGCCATCTAGGACTTAGTGAAAATTATTTAAGATTGTTGGAATGAATCCTAAAATGTCATATCATACATTAAAATTACTACAACAATTGTAAGATGCAAACTAAATTTCTTATTTTCTAACACAAGATGTCTTCTTCTCATAGGAGTGATTTTCCACCCAAGTTTGACGGAATTAATCAGTAGGTACCCCAACAATATAGAATGGTATATGCTCATCCTGATGAGTACGTACCCAATTCTACCTTCATCTTACACTAGGATGAACTATTGTGGTGGTGTGACATGAAGGGAAACATCATGTTGTAGCCCAATTGATCTATTCCTGTGATGCTCCAATAAAATCTTATGCATTTAGGCCTCTACGGACTTCATGTTAAGTACATTGTGCAAGATAGTGATGCTAGGGATTATCATCCCAATGATGCACAACGTCTAAGGGATTGATAGTTGGAGCAATGCCACCAATCTATAAAGGGGAAGTGGTTCAATGATTCGACATACTTGCCATACCAAAAATATGGTGGAGAACCCTTCTCTAGGATTTTTCCATTTGACACAACTCCTCTCTTTAACTTCTATGAAGGAAGTTAAAACCAAGACTTGTAGTCCACGATCCACAATCTTGGTTCTAGCAAGAACAAATCCAATGTCAAAGGAGGATCCAAGGAGGAGAGTCATGGCATAGATGTAGATAAGAAACATGATTGTGATCATGGCTGTGATCATTGAAGAGGGGGTGGCAAGCACCGTGATAATGCTAGTCCTCCTTCTTCTTCACCTTCATCATCATCTTCTTCCTCTTCTAGCTTTGAATGCAATTGCAAGTGGCATGATCATGATGGAGGTGATTGATGAGATTGAGATAATCGAAGGGACCATCAGGCAAGTCAAGACCAAGGGTGCAGGCATTCAAGAAAGACCCACTACCATGAATGAAGGGGTAGTAGAGGGCATTGTAGGCACTTGAATCATGGCCTCGATGGACCTTTGCTTGCTACCTAGAGTATGCCAAACATTGTAGAGGCAATGAGGATTCCCATAAGGCACATAAATGATAGGCAGATCAAGAGGCTAAACATGAATAATATTACTTGATTTGAAGGGGGATATAACTTAGATTCACAGAACCATCTCCAAGCTTTCCATGATGCATATGCCTTGCAAAATATAGAAAATGACTAGCAAAAGCTTAAGTTGTTTCCCAGGACATTCATTAAGAAGTAGAAAGCTAGTACCAGTCCTTAGAACTAGAATCTGTTAGATGGTGGAGTACAATGCTTGAATTGTTCAATGACAAATATCAAATGTACTCTTGAGTGTCCAACTTGAGGAGGTAGATCCAAGGATGGAAACAAGGAATACATGAACCCTTGGATGTTGCCATGGACTGATACTATTCCTTATTACACAGATGTCCTGGCCATGGTTATTCCTTATTACATAGATGTCCTGGCCAAAGTTGCTCCTATTGAGAATAACCATCATGGAAAGGGCATGGCTAAGCATTGTTGATGTAAGAATGAGCATCAGAGATCTTTCCCTAAAAATATCTACAGAAAATGTATTTGGGAAGATTGAGAAGAAGCAAGTTCCATGTATCACATACAATAATACTAGGTGCAATTGCGTGCAGAAACTATGGTTTGTTAAACAAGCATCAATTTCTACATGTAGGTAAAAGTAGATATTCAAAGATGTCTGTACACAATAACCACAAAACAAGAGGGCACCTAGTGGCTGACCGCTGATCTTGAAAGCAACACAATGTGCATGGAACCCACTGAGAACCTAACATGCACATATGTCATAGGCATGAACGAACTAGACCAAGTTCATCACCAACTCTCTAATAATACAAATGATGATACCTACTAGGAAGAGTTGGAAATTCCTGAAAATTTCAAGTAAGAGCCCTTGAATTAAGAACTCTACTTGTTGACATGGAATATGTATTCTTAAAAAGTGGAAAGCTAATAATAATCAATGCAAATCTTACTCTAGAAAAAAATAGATGCTATTGAATGTTGTTGAAAAATGGTTAACAACCTTTGCATGGTCATATCCTAAACTCATAAGGATTGATCATGGGATATGCCAACATTGTATGTACATTGATCCACTATCAATCTAAAGAGGTAGCCACAAAGGTGATTGAATCCTAAATTGAAGCATATCATTAAGGAGAAGATCAAACAACTCCTCAAGGGAGGGTTTATCTATCCCATTGAAGATAGTGAGTGAGTAAGTCCATTAGTGATTGTGCCAAAGAAAGGTGGAAAGTGGTAGGTCTACATCGATTTTTGTCTATTGAATATGGCAACATTCAAGGACCATTTTCCATTGCCATTTATTAATTAAGTGTTAGAAACCATATATAGGCATTACTATTATAGTTTTCTGGATGGTTATAGTGGCTATAACCAAACTAGATCATGCTAGAAGACCATGCCAAAACAACATTCATGAGTCACTAGGGGATATTGCATATCATAAGATATCTTTTGGTCTGTGCAATGCTCTTACTACATTTCAATGCCTGGTGTTAAGCATTTTTCAGTAGTAAATTGGTAGTGGTGTGGAAGTCTTCATGGATGACTTCTCCACCTATGGAGCTACATTTGAGTAAGCCTTAGACCACCTTGAGCAAGTACTAAAAAGATGTGTGGAAATAAATCTATGGCTTAATTGGTAAAAGAGTCATCTAATGGTCTAGGAGGGCAATGTATTAGGGCATCAAATCTCACAAGCAGGAATTGAGGTCAACCCTAAAAAAATAAGGGTCATCCAAGGAATTACTTGCCAACCAAAAATCATCAAAGATGTTTAGTCATTTCTTGGACATATTGGCTACTACCAGTGATTCATAGAGAATTTCTCTAAGATCATAAACATGTTGGTAGAGCTAATAAAGAAAGATGCTCCATTTTTTTGGACCAAAGGATGTGAAAAAGCATTCTAACAATTGAAGGAGGAACTTGTAGGAACTGCAACTCGACAAGCACTCGACTGGTCTAGGACATTTCATGTTATGATGGATGCATCAAATTAAGCCTTGGGAGTTGTGCTTATGTAGTTGGATGAAAAGAAAAGTTCATATTACATCCATGCGCAAGCTGAAGCATTGTGGATGCACAACTGAACTACACCACCACAGAAAAAGAATTGATGGTAGTGGTGTTTACTTTAGAGAGGGGCATTATGTGTTTGGATACATAGTGTTTGTGCACACAGATCACAGTGCCATTCACTTCCTCATGAATAAGCCAATGGTGAGCCCCTATGTCATACTGTGGCTGATGATCTTATGGGAATTCGATCTTATGATGGTAGACTGAAAGGAAACTGAGAATGTGATCATTGATCACTTGTCTTAGTTATGATGGAATAACAAAGAGGGGAAAATTCCACTATCTAATCTATTTCTTGATGAACTCCTCTTTGCTAGGGCTATAATTGAACAATTTCCCATTGAGCCTAAATGGTATGATGGCATTCTCACTTATCTTCTCACTCAAGAGATGCCACAAGGGTTGGACCACCAAAAGAAAGAACAGTTTCTTCACTAGGTAAAACACTTCATGGATATCAATGAACATCTCTACAAGGTGTGCGTTGATGACCTGGTTCGTTGGTGTGTCCTTGATGCTAATCAACTATGTGTTCTCTAGGATGCTCATGAGCATCCTTGTGGGCACCACTATGTTGGAAGATGCATGCCCATTAAAATCCTAATGGTAGGGTATTATTGGCCAACAATCTTGAGGGATGCCTACCAATATGTCCACTTTTGTGAACACTACCAATGAGATGGTGGAATGACTACTCGAATGGAGGGACCTCAATAGTGGATCTAGCCATTGAAACCCTTCGACATATGGGACATTAATTTCATGGATCCCATCATGCCCATGTCACATGGAAAGGTGTACATCATAGTTTCTGTTAAGTATTGTACAAAATGGGTAGAAGTAGTAGCCATCACTGATTGTATGTCTTCCACTACTGCTTGGTTTGTATAATAGAATGTTGTAAATAGGTTTGGTGTTCCATGCGCATTAATATTTAACACTGGAATCCACTTTATAGGCACTACCTTTTGAAAACTCATGCAACCCTTTGGGGTTGAACATAAACTAACAACATCCTACCACCCCCAAGCCAATGGTCAAGTTGAGGTTACAAATAGGAAAATCACAAAGATCCTAATAAGAACTGTTAGTAAATATAGGAAATACTAGAGCAAAAAACTCAATGATGCCTTTTGGACTTACCACTCAACATGGAAACTTCCTATAGGCTATTCTCCCTATGAGCTTGTGTATAGCAAATTACCAACACTTCTTATTTAATTCGAGCTCCATACACTTTTAACAGCCTGTGACCTTGACCTTGACTTAAGTCTGGCATAAAAAGAAAGATTGATGAATCTAAACTTGCTAGACAAAAATTGATTAGTGGCCTTATCATCTAATGAGTTGCACAAGGCATTCAACAAAAAAAGGCATGACCGTAGAATTAAGAAAGTCAAATTTCAACTAGGAGATAAGGTTCTCTATTGGGACCCCACACAAATACCTCAATGAACTAAGTTCCAAATGTTGTGGGAAGGGCCCTATATCATTTATGAAACTTTCCCTTTGAAGGCCATGTTGATCTACAAACTTGAGAGCCCAGACAAGAAGAAGCTAATCAATATACAATAACTAAAACCTTTCCACAAGGCTAGGTAAGCTGGTGCAATAAAATGCCTCATCGGATGGACAACCATGCTCAATATTTTGGATCTTCTTCTTTCAACTCAGTCATGGGGAAGATGGCCATCCATGCTAACTATATAAGTAGCTTAGTTTTTTATATTTTTTTACATGTTTTTGTTTTACACCTTGTTACTTTTACAAATTTTTTTTACACATTCTTTATCTTACACCTTTTTGTTTTTACGTTATTAATTTTTGAAAATTTTTGTTTTACAACATTGTTAGTAAGTTTTATTTTTCTTAAATATTTTACAATTTCTTATATATTTTTCTTTATTTAGATGTGATTTTCTTATTATCTTTTAATAATAACATGCCGTATTGCCAATTGGGTACAGTGTGGTTTGATTGATGTGGGCATGTGCTATTTGGTTATTTTATTGTTGGTGTTTGGATTCTAGCTTTGAATTTTGTTATAGATAACTAGGACATGGTTTCTACTTGATGAAATAGGTAGTGAGTCCACAACATCCACCCATCCATAAACTTTATGGTTTTCCTTGTTTTGGAAATGTGCAGTCCCTTTTTTATTAATAAAACCTTAATGAACTTGTGACCTTAGTAGTTTCTAGATCTCGAAAGGATTCAAAGGTTTGAATAGGGTGTAACTTTAAGGGGACTCAGTACTCTTTGTGCCTTTCTACTTACTTGGGTGTAGGTGTGTTTTCATGGATTTCTTACCATTCTATGTCAACCAATAATAGGAAGTTGAATAAGTATTTTCATGGTGTGGTTCCCATATTAAAAAAATGATGAAAATTCAAATCACATTCCTTAGAAAAAATAAATGAGCTACAAGCATTGGTTATGGGACTAGAAAGATATGTTACCCATGCTTGAAGGTCCCCTCTAACTAGGACCTTTTTAACTTTCTACTTCTCTTTTCTTCTTTAATAAGGAACAATGGTTGTTCTATGGGAGCACTCTTATGTCTTAGGGGGATGGATTGGTCTTAGAATGGTGATGCGAAGTCATTGAGTGTGGTTGGTTTTAGTCTAGACTAAACATGAATTTTATCAGGTTGTTTAACCACAAAATTCACAAGGAACTTTATGTAACCTTAATTAGAAACTCCATTTCACACACTCTCTCATCCACCAATGCTTTTCATGTCTCACCTCACTATTGATTTCATGTTCTTGTTTGATGTGTTAAAATTTTTAGGTAGTTTCTTTCAGATTTTTGTATTTAACTTCCCATAACCATTAATCATCCATGGGGCCCATGGACTCCTTGGTTTGAAGTTATGTAGGGACAATAAAGGGCATGTGCCTACTTTGGGAAGGATCCACTTACATACGTTTTGGTTGGATTAGTTAAGTCCTTTATCCTTATACATTCTCATAATCAAATCCTTTTGTGTGCCCCATCAATGACATCCAATTGTGCACATCTTCACAATGTTTTATAGTGAAATCCTCTGTTTATTTTTGTGAATTCTTCAACCCTCTTCAAGCATTTCATCATGTTTGAACTTTTCCAAATTTAATGGACTGCTTATCCATTTCACCTTATTTTTTAGTTTTCCCGCTAACACTATTAAAAGAATCAATCTACCATAATCACAACGTAGCAAAGTGTAACTACTGATGAGACAAGAAGCCTAAAATTTATATGTTACACATTGCACACTAATTCATGATTTTGTTGTAATTGTAGTGAGAAGCGTGGATTGGAAGCTAGATTGTCCTCACCAAGGAAGATGTAGCAGCACCATGTGACAAGGACTGTTCATGATCGTTGGATCTTCTCCCTTGTTCTTTAGCTGCCAGAGGAGTTGGATGTTAGTTTTTTCTAGGGTGTTCAATTCTATTGTCATGAACATCGAATTTTGTAAAAGATTGTAAATTTGTACACTTGGGCACTTAGAGTCTGTCTATTCCATCTGAGTTAGATTGCATGTTAGTCAATAATCCCATACCTTCATAATATTTTTTAAGGAACTTGTTCTTCCTCTTGTTCACTTGAGGATGAGTTTTTGTTTAGTTGTTGGGGTATGATGAATTACATTTAACAAGGCTCTGATACTGAAGTTGCGATGTTGGGCATCCGATATTGGGTATAAAGATGCAATGTTGGATATCCGATATCATGGGGTATGTGTTGGCTTATAAATAACACTTGGGCACATGGTTTCCATATAGTTTTTGTTATAGCATATAAGAGCACTTGTAGTTTCTTTTGTCCAGAGTTAGAATATTTTCCAAAGTGTCCATAGTAGGAGTCATTGAGTGTATGAACCTTTATTCAAGCACTATTGTACCTAAGCATGGCAGTGTGTGCAATAATAAAGATGAACTTTCTAATCAAACCTTGTAGCACCTTGGCTAGCTTAAATATTTTATTCATGCATTTAATGTTTTATGTAATTTCCTTTAATGCTCCCAAGTAATTAAGCTAAAGTAAGCTAGTTCGATTAAATAGGAATTAATTAATTAAGCACATAAGTATGATCACTTTGAGCATACACATGATGCTTGGTAATCCCAGCAATGCTTAACGTTTGGTATCCTAGCAACGTTATACGTGTTCAAGATGTGCATGGAAAGTGGGACTAGATACTTATGTTAGGATAGTGAGTTATTAATTAGCAATTAGATTAGTTAAAGTGGTTTATAAATTAAGTTTCAACCTATTTTTTTATCATAGAAAAATAAAATATAAAATAATAAAAATAATGTGCCTTAATTATACTTAACCATACAATTAAGCTCCATAAGTATAGTTGAGAAGAAAATGATTGTCACAATTAGATTTCATGTCTTGGAACTAGTGTACTTATGAACTTAAGGTCTACAGAATTTGACTAGATCATGCATGAATGCTTGTGATTCGTATGGTTGTATGTAGGGTTACCTCACCACTCATCAACAGCTCCTCGTTAGACACCTCTAATCCTTGGTACATCTTTTATAATATTTTGAATGGGTTTCCATTCTGTAATTTTTTTTGTAATCCATATATGTCTTTTTTAGTCTTCTATTTTTGGGTTATCTCTAGATCCATTTCAAATCTATTTTCAACATTTCCTTTTGGATCTACTTTTCTAGATCTATCTTCGTTTACATTCTATTTTTAATAATTTTTATTACAAGCCACACACTTTCTTTTTTATATTTTCCACATTGTATGATGTCTTGCTTTATTTCACTCTAGGCTATACGTAATTTCTGCATGTTTTTCCTTTTTATTTTTCTAAGTTATTTCATGCATGTACATTTTCTCTTCCTGCTAAATATCCACTAACGTTTGGTGAAAATGTTTGGCTCAGGTTATTAAATTTTTCCAATTAGAAGTCCCCTTTTTATTTGAGTGAAATTTATTGAAAAATTGGTTTTTGTAAACCATTTGATGAGCACAAGAGTTTTTGGCTTAGTTTTGTGTTAGATTATAACAGGTCTCATATTATGATGATCTTTACATAACATCTTTTTGGCAGTAGAAGGAAGGCCTCCATAAAACTAAATGTTGTTTCTAGAATTCAATTTTCACTTGCGTTTTTGTATTCTTTTCTACACTTTCTAAATGTCAACAACATTTTACATTGAATTATTGACATCACGTTAATTTTTAATGACTTTGTTGTCATCACTAGGATTCTCTATGATTAGGGTTTTTCATACTTATTCTTTGATGTGCTGTATTGAAATACTGATGTCATGTTGATTCTATATGACTCTAATGTTTTCATTGAACAAAAACTTCTCATCTTCTATTTCAAGTATGAATATATTTATAGGGACAAGCTAACACATTGGTAAGATATGAAGTCACTATTGCTCTTGTAGTTTCAGCTATGAATTCATCCTATGATTCAGGTATCTCCAAGATTCAGAAGCTTATGGATTTGAGGAGAAATCAAAGATATTTAGGAGAATTATGTTTTAAGGACTACAAAATAGCATGAGCCAAATAGGAGCTAGGCTATCTTCTAACACCTAACATGTTCAAGATCATGGAAAAATATAAGTAGATTAATGATCTATCATCCTTTCTTCCTAATCTAGATCATTCAATTGAACTGGATGATGAAGGAGATAAGGAGGTTGCTAAATTGATCATGGAGTAGGAGAAGATGTAGGAACATATACATTTGTAGATTGAAGAAGCTAGGATGAGAAACATCCTAGATCAAGTTGTTGGTCCTCACATCACTCTTAGAGGAAGGAGAGGGAGTGTGGCCTCTTAATTTGACATCCGCTTGATAGATGAAGATGAAGAGCAATCAATAGGGAAACTTGGGAAGAGTAATCCTCTCTCTCATCATATTTATAACATCAACATCATAGCTACTTGAAGCACTTTGCTTGGATATGTTCCCCTTGCTATTGAACCTCTTAGTATTCTAACAAGCTCTGCTTCACCATACTAGCTATATTCACTAAACAATGTTAGTAATCCTCTATTTATCTTCCAATCCTATATTTTACCTTTTGGAATCATCAAGAAGTAATGGTGATGAGCAGCAAGTAGTGCCTATGCCCAACCATATGAATCACAAGCGTTGCACTAGCGATTTGGTCAAGTTTTGTGGACTTTAGTTCCTAAATGCATCAATGAGCAAAGATAATGACTTAGAGATGTGATCATTATCTTCTTGGCTTCACTTGTATAAGCGTAAGCATATGGTTAACTATAAGTTGAGGCACATGATTTTTATTTAGATTTTTATTTCATTTTATTTAATCTAAATGCAAAATAAGAGAAATAATTAAGGATTAAATACTTAACTATCTAGTGCCTTAATCTAGCTATCCTAGCATAAGCATATGAGCCCACTTTCTGTTCACATCTTAAACTTGCTTTAATGCTATTGGGTTATCAAGTGTCTATTGTTGGGTGTACTAAATAGCCACTACTAGGATTACCAAGCATTAAACAGTATGTTTGAAGTGGTCATACGTATGTGTTATTATTAAACAGATTAATTAAGGAAATACATTAATGTAAAAATGCATAAGTAATAAAGTAAACAAAAGGAAACATTAATCTATACCAAGTGTTGACATTTTGGTGTGTCAAAACATTAAGTAAAATGAATCAAAAGTTGTTTATATGGTAGTGTAGTTATTGTGTTTGTAGGACAAAGTACATGGAAAACCAAGATGAGATGACAAGGAATGAATTGGTGAGCTCAAAGGAAAAGGTCACCCACAAGGTCTCAAGTGAACATGCAAGAATTCAAAGAATGTGAACAAAGACTAAATAGCTTACAAGCAAAGTTGACATCACTGGAGCATGCAAAAGTGCAAGATCATGGATAAGGAACAAAAAAATTAAAATGCAAAGGAAGCAAAGAAAGACATTTTCAAGAAATAGTAGACATCTTGGTAGAATTAAAGGTAGCACAGGCAAAGACATCCTACAAAAAAGCAAATTTCTTTCATTAGATAAAGACATCTTTCACCAGAAAAAGACACCTTTCTAGAATGAAGGCTAGTTATAGAAATACATCTTTCACCAGAAAAAGACGTCTTCCTAAAATGGAGGCCAAATGCAGAAAGACATCTCAGCCATGAAGAAGACATCTTCCATGAATGTTAACTAGTTGTTACACAAGTTCCAAGATGAATTTGGAAACATAATGACCATAAGAAAACATCGTTCTTATTGGGAAATGGGCAAGCTTTTGTACAATCATTATGTAATCATTGTTGCTCCTTATTATATTATCTTTTGCTTGTTGTAAAGTGAGATGTACCTCAAGAACAAGGATAAAAAAACTGAGTTGCATTCATCGATTGTAATTGTTGTTCTCTTCTATTGTCCTACGGGGTTGATGTGCTTCTTATGGAAAGGCATCTTACTTGAGCTTGTTGGGATCTTATAGGATTGAGTGTTTGTGTAGTATCACAACACTTCGGAGTGAGTGGAGCTTAGAGCTTGTATAGGGTATGGTACCCTTCAAACCACATTTGATAGAAACAAAGTCCAGAGATGTCTTACAAACTACCCTCCAAGTGTGGACTACCTAAGTTGGGGAGTCACATTAAATTTGGTGTGTGTGATTTGTCCCAAAGAGTTTTATTTTGGGGAACTTATTTCCATTCTAAGTTCAACAATCCACAAGTGGTATCGGAGCTTGGTACTCTTCTTAATCATCATCAACTTCAAGAGTGAACAATGGAGGGGACATCTTACACAAAGCTATCCATGTTTGATAGATTCAACTTTGCCTATTGGAAAGCTAAAATGCAAGGATTCTTTGAATCCATGGAGTTTCAAGTTTGGGAGTTAATCCTTGAAGGCTATGCTCCGCCTATAGATAGCTCCACTGACATCATCAAGCCTCGCAACAAATGAACACAAAAGGAGAAAGGTAAGTTCATTTTTGATTCTAAAGCAAATAATTATTTATATTGCACCTTGAATAAATTTGAATTTAATAGAGTAGCAAGATGTAAAATGGACAAAGAAATTTGGCAAACTTTAGAAGCTACTTATGAAGGAACATCTATTGTCAAATAATCTAAATTTTTAGTTTTGCAAAGCAAATATGATAAACTCAAAATGAGAGAAAGTGAGAAAATAAAAGATTATTTCTCTATAGAAAATGATATTGTTGTAGTTATTAGAGGTATAAGTAAAGCTTTGCTTGAGAGATGTCATCATCAAAGTGATCAGAACTCTTCAACTGGAGTTTAGACCAAAGGTCACAACTATGGAAGAGATAAGAGATTTCTTCACTATAAAATTTGAGAAACTTAAAAGTGCTCTTATAACCTATGAAATGAATCTCATAAGCAAGGAGCCATCCAAGAAAGAGTGATTGCTCTAAAGATTACCTCTAAGGAGAAAGAGCTCAATGAGCATGAAGAGGGTAGAAAAGATGAGACTTCCTTTCTCTCAAGAAAGCTACAATGTTTGTTAACAAGAAGAAATAAATGAGCATTTTAGCAAATGCCCAATCTATTCAAAGGTAGGGAAAGAGGTAAAAACTTGTTGAATCCTAACTTAGATTTCTCTTCTATAGAATGTTGGGTTTTTGAAGGAAGAGGCCATATGGCTTTGAATATTTCCTAGTGATAGCAAGGTTTAGCCAAAGAATAGATCCAATGATGAAGAATCAAAAAGACCAACTTTTATACAAGTTGGGATGATGGTGAGTAGAGTAAAGAAGCATGCAGATCTTTCAAAGATTCAAATCTTATATGCATGGTGGTTATAGAAGAAAACTCCTCACATATGATTGAACAAGGGGGTAAGTGTAATGAAAGGTATAGTAAACTTAAAAAAGAAATTCTTCTTTTCCATTATTTGATTAATAAGGCAAAGAATTTTGTATTTTCTAAGCTAGATGCTATCCACTTTGAAGTGAAAGAAGAGATCTCAAACATAGAAGCTAAGATTCAACAACTAACCTTTTTTTAATAAGGATTGCAGAAAGGTTCAAGAAGAAGAGGCCCCTGAAAAAGAGCCAAAGAATTTGGAGAAAGTCACACATGAAAATTCAAGCTCAAGCCTAGTTAGGTTTGATAATATTGCTTGAGAGGAGAACACTTTATTTGTGTGTAAAAATTGTGGTAGTAAGCATACCATTAACAATTCTCATGATGATCAAAACAAGATTGACTCTTGGTCTTGTCAAAAAGACTTTGGTGAGGAAATTATGTAGGCACCAGTAGTTGAAAATGAAGAAAAATGGGGGATTGAAAATAATGCAATAAGTGATCATGGGTTCTATCATAAAGAACATGAACAAATAAAGACATCACATACACGATCTCATGAAAGAGAGCCTAAGGATGAGGAGGTACTTCATGATAGGGGGCCTCATCTCAAACTCCATTGATCTTCTCTTCTCATTTGCAAGCAATGTAAGTCAAGGTGTGTTTCCATCTCTTTGCTTGTTCGTTAGTTTATAAGTCTACGATTTAAAATGTCCAAATTGTTTATGTCTTGTCTATATTAGTGTTGTAATAATTATTTAGAGCATCTCTTATATTTATTTTGAGCTTGATGTAATTAATTTTATGAAAATATATAGTGTAGCACTTGTATTGAGTTCTTTTGGGCTTCTATCTTGTAATAAATTTTGTTAGTTTTGTCTTGATTTCTATCTTGCATGATCTGATTTTAAGCTCATGTCCATGAGAATAGTTTTTCTATTTATGGGATAAGACAAGCCTCTAAAAATTTCATCAATATTACTGATTGGAGACCTTAGTCTCCACATATGATCTTAATTTTGATCTATAGTTGTAGTGCTTTGGTGATTTACAACATTTATGAGTTGATCTTAAAAGGCCAAGAAGAGTTGCACATATGTAGGGGGAGCCTGTTCCTCATTATCCATCATCATCTTAGAGGTCACCAATGTAGGGGGAGTCTTTGAAGACTTCAGCCAAGAAACATTCAAATAACAAAATATCACAAAATGAGCAAGAATTCATGTCATGCAAGGGTATGGTATAGTATCCAAGGTAAAAGTAGGATTAACTCTTGGTTAAGATGCCTTATAGACATTTTACTAGTGTGATATCTTTTGGTTACTATTTAAACAGCTTACTAAAATCTTCTTAGCTATTTTTGGGAATTCACTTGTTTTTATTTGGTATTTGTCCTTCATGAGAATTTATTTTGACAAGTGTATCTTTTCTTCCTTGCCATATAGTTACCTTCATGATGTTTTCATAAGAGTTGAGCTCTGATGGAAACATGACATATTGGTTTACCTTATGAGTTTGTTGGTTCAAAAGACATGTTATTTGATCCTCAAATATTGAGCCCCTTGAAAATTGTGTTAAGAGATGTGTTTAGAATCTTGAAGATATAAATTTTAAATGAAAGCTGATTCTATATGCTCAATATTTAGCCTTTTGCATTCAAATTTATTCTCTCTTAGACATTAATTGCAAGTTTTTTTGATGTTTGGATTAGTTGTGGCTTCTTCTTTCTAACCTTTTTTTCAACTAAAAAGATAGATCTTAATTGAAGATAACATACAAATTTGATATTTAAGGTTGTGTCTTTTCACCTGATGGTATTTTAGCATGCTATGAATTTATCTTCCCTTGAGTACTTAAGAATCTCTTGTTTACATGGACTTCATTGAAGTAAGAAGTACTTATATCTCTATTCTAAAGAATTGCAAATGATTGATAATATTCGTTATAGTAATATCTTTGAAATTGCTTTATGTTACTTAGAGATTTATTTGAATAAAGATTGAGCACAATGCATATCTTTTGTGATTATGGTATGGCTAATTTTCAATAAAGGGAAGAATTTTTTTCTAGCTTATACTCTTGGAATGTTGTTCTGTTGTTCAAAAAGGGGGAGAGTATGTACTATATTTATATTTGTATGAATAATAACTCATTTTTAAAGTTTTGAACATCACCAAAAATGGGGAGATTGTTGACATTTTGGTTTGTCAAAATGTTAAGTAAAATGGAATCAAAAGTTGTTTGTATGGTAGTATGATTGTTGTGTTTGTAGGAAAAAGTGTATGGACCAAGATGAGATGACAAGGAATGAACTAGTGAGCTCAAAGGAAAAGGTCATCCACAATGTCTCAAGAGAGCATGTAAGAATTCAAGGAACATGGACAAAGACCAAATAACTTACAAGAAAGATTAACATCATTGGAGCATTTGGAAATGTAAGATCATGGATAAGGAACGAAGAAATCAAAATGCAAAGGAAGCAAAAAATGACATCTCCAAGAAATAGTAGATGTCTTGGTAGAATTGAAGGTAGCATAGGAAAAGACACCTTTGCAAAAATTAATAGACGTCATTCATTAGACAAAGATGTCTTTCACTAGACAAAGATGTCTTCCTAGAATGAAGGCTAGTTATAGAAAGATTTCTTTCACTAGATAAAGTTGTCTTCCCAGAATGGAGGCCAGATATAAAAAGGTATCTCAACCATGAAGAAGAAATCTTTCATAAATGTTAACTAAACATTGCATTAGTTCCAAGATGAATTTAAAAACATAGTGGTTATAAGAATACATCATTCTTATTGGGAAATGGACAAGCTTTTGTACAATCATTGTGTAATCGTTTGAAAATCATTATTACTCCTCATTGTATTATCTTTTGTTTGTTTGTTATTATAAGTAGCACATCAACCCTAGTAAGGCAACAAGAAATAGAAACAAAAATTACAAGGAATGGATGCAAATGATTTGTTGGTCCTTGTACTTTAAGGCATAATACAATAAAATTAGTATAACAGTACAAATGATGGTACAATGATGTACACAAATACAATAGAATAAGGTACACATTGATTGCTTGATGTTGACACTTGCTTGCTCAAAAACTTGCATAATGCCCAAGAGAATGAAGTCTTCTTATAGCCTTGAAGTTTCTAAAATCACCTTGGAATTCATGCAACAACTATCTAACGGCTAGTGGAGATGTCTTCTTCGAGACTGAGACGTCTCTTTGCAACAAACTTCAATTCTAGGGAGACGTTGTACTGTCCAAAATTGTCGGTGCAAGGCTGGAATGAAACGAACACCAAGAGATCTACACACAGAGACAAAAGACCCTACCTTCACTTGAGGGTGAGCTAGAATGGGTGAAGGTAGAGTACCTTGGATGGTCCGCACGTGGATCAGACAAGGATTTCTCCAACGTATGCCAATATGCAATACGCTGGGTTATGTGTAAACATCATGATTAATGTAAACCCAAGACATAAATTTGCGTTAACTTAAACAAAAGGAATGAACCAGAATAAACGAAAACTATGACAAATTTCGAACAGAAACAAAGTAATTTTATTGCCAAATGAGAATTGCAGTGCACCGGTCCAGACGCAGTCGTAGATTTGACACGAGGCGGACGAAGAGCCCTGGTGGATGCTGAAAGATGATGGTGTGCTGGTTTAAACTGTATGCATAGTGTGAAGGCTGTATGCTCAACGTGTAGGGTCGAAGTCCAACGTATGGGGGTTCTTGCTCTGATTTGCTTAGTGTTCTCCAGGTTCCAGTTTTTTTTGTGTCTGTTTGTCCAAAATTTCCAACCTCGATCTCATGAAAAATTAAGGTTTTTATGAGGATTTTGAGCGTTGGATTCAGATCGGGAAGGGTATGAGTGGCCGTGGGTGAGAGAATTTCGGGTCAGATGACAGGTGGCCGTGTTGTTCGGGTGCAAAGAATATTACAACTATGCAGCGTGCTACATGCCAACGTGTGCTGCTGCACGCCAGCATGTACACGCTGGGCGTGTAAACTCAGCGTACAGACTTTACTAAAGCAAAAGAATTCATTTTTACAAACTACTGTTACAGTAGGAAGTATCCAATTCGGCCCTCGAATTTGAACTCGGATGTTACAAGAATGCTGCCTGTGGATGTTCAGCTCAGTTGGACTTGATCTAACATGGTTCTGGAAGATTTTCGCTGATGTACGCTATGCTGCATGCTGGATGGTGCACGCTGGGCGTACAGGATGCATACCTAGTGAAAACCAAGTATTTCAGGCTCAAAATTTTGCCGGGTTCAACGCTAGATGTTGCTGTAGTCTTCTGTGGGTCTCAGGGAACCATTTCTTACTTAGTTCGACTCCGTTTGAAGCTGTCCGTGAGGTCGTCAAGCTTTAGTCATGGTGGGGAGCATCACGATTTTAGTTTGATTATTGTTGAAGAAGTACTAAGCTCAAAATTTTGTGGTGTTTCAGCCGTCTCTTCTTTAAAGGAAACATCTCTAAGGAGATGTCTCAAGGGAGACATCTTCTCTTGAAAGGAGACATCTCTTGTTTTTAGGAGACATATTCTTTGGGTCTTCTACACTTCAATTAAGACGTCTTCTACTTTTGAAAGATGTCTTCTTAGCTTTTGAACTTTGGTTCCCAAATTTTCCTTTCGTTGATTTTAATTCATCCCATTTCTTAGAACATCTTCATTTTGCTGTAATCTCCATTCCTACCCTTTCTCTCAATTTCTTTATGAAGTCCTTGACCTTGATGTCCATGATCTCTTAAGTCCTTGTCCATGTTCTTTTCCTACAAACACAAAAGCCTTACAAACATCCTTTGTTCTTCATTTTTGTTAAGGTTTTTACATACTAAATGATGAATAATCTCCCCTTTTTGGTTATGTTAAAAACTTAAGAAAATGGGTTAGTAGTCTCCAAAATGCATCTATTCATATATTTTCAATATTGCTTTTAACATTGATTTAGTAGTGTAGTAAATTCCATAAATCACACACATCATAATCATGTCACATGATAGTCATTAGTAATACCATATCATTACAAACCAACTCTCCCCCTTTCTGAACATCATCAAAAAGAGTGAAATAGAGATAATAAGATAGAAGAAGAAAATCCACAAAAATTTTGACAGTTATTGCCAACTTTTCATGAGGACTTTAGCACTCTAAGCATGCCAAGGATGAATAGTCAATTAAAAGGTACACATTTCTTAGCAATGATTGTATATGGTTGATGATGACAAACCAATTAAGAGCTGCCCCTTATTTGTTCATAGAAAAACTAGGCCAAGCCTTACAATTAATGTCCAGGAGGCTGAAGTCCAAAGTTTGAGCATGCAAATACATATAGCCTATCTATTGAACAAATATATTCATCCCATATTCTACCCCTATGAAGTTTCAAAAGTAATTCCATGACAAGAGATTTAATACATACTAGTAAATAGATCAATTATTCACAAGAAAGATAAGTGCAACAAAAATTATCTTGCTAAATATCTAAAAAATGTCCAAATAGATTTTTAATAAGATATTCATATATCCATGTCAAAATTAAATAGTAACAAGAAATATATAAATCACAAGGTAAAATATCCAAAAGATGTCTTGACCAAGATTTGACTCATACTTTTACCTTGGATACTGTAGCATACCCTTACATGGATCCTTACACATTTTCAATTGTGAGTGAGAAGTCTTGCTGCTTGAGTGCATTCTGGTAAAAGCCTCAAAAGACTCTCCCTATGCTAGTGGCCTCTTTAATGATAATTAATGACTAGGTACAAGCTCTTCCTGCATATGTGCAGATACTAGTATTTCCATTTGCCCTTTTGGGTTAGCTTGTTTAATTAAAGGTGGTTGTTAAGGATCTTTTATCATCAAAGGATTATCCCTACAAAGCAACATTAAGATCATGTGTGGAGACTAGAGTCTCCTATTAATAGAATAGATAGTTCCACTAGAAATGTTTCTTTAGAGGGTTCATGATTCATAATTTTCATCAAAGGTATTAATTTAAATGCTTAATTCTTTAAAAAAAATTGATCCTTGACATATCATAGGGAAGCACAGTAAACAATGAGAGTTCAACAAAAGGCTTTTAGACCATAAATTACATGCAAAGGTTTTAGAACATTTAAAACCAAGTTAAGAATCCAAAATATGATTTTTCAATAAAAATATTACAAGTGCCACAAACTTCCATAAAACCAATTACATCATGCTCATATGTTCATAAAAGATACCACAATTAAATATTCCAATAGTACCAAAATATCTTCTCTTATAAGTACTAATCTAGAGCTAACATCTCATAATCTTAAAATAAAGTAAGGACATATTAAAATAAAAAAGACTTTCCAAATTAAATACTGAAACAATATTTAGCGAGCAAGGAAATAGAAACTTACCTTTACTTACCTTACTTGCAATTGAGAGGAAGAAGACTAATGAAGTTTAAGATGAGGTCCTCTAACATGAAGTACCTCCTTACCTTTTGGCTCTTTTTCATCAGTTCTTTTTATTGTTATAAAAACTTTTCTAGGATCTTCATGATTGATATATTTTTGATAACCTTCTATACCATCCATTGTTTCAAGGACTTTTCTAGTTTCCTAATCATCTTTATTTCTAGTTGTTGGTTCTTCCAAAACACCTTTAATAGAAAATTTTGGACAAGACCAAGTATCAATTTTATTTTGATCAAGATGAAAATGATTAAGGTTTTGATTACTACCATAATTTTTATAGACAAATAAAGTATTCTCTTCTAATTTGGGGTTGTCAAACCTGATTGTGGTTGACATTGAGCTGGTATCCTCTTGTAAGAATTTTTCTAAATCTTCATTCATAGATTTTTTTCCATGAGTCCCTCCTTCTTGAAAACCTCTGCAATTCTTATTTAAAGGGATTAGTTGTTGAATCTTAACCTTTATGTTTGAGACTTCTTCTTTTAATTTGGTGTGAATTGCATCAAGCTTAGTATTCAAAAATTTCTTTACTTTTCTAAGTAGATAATGTAGAACAAGAATTTCTTCTCACTATTTGCTATACCTTTCGTCATACTAACCTCCTAATTCATCAACAATATGTAGTGAATTGTCATTTGTAATAGCCATGCATATGAGTTGAGAATTTTTTGTATAGACATCTACTTTTTACTGTGCTCACCATCATCCCAATTGGTGTAGAAGTTGGTCTTTTTAGTCTCCATATTGGTCCTTTCTTTGCATGGAAACCTACCATTGCTAGGACATTCGGAGGCCACATGGCCTCTTCCTTTACATGCCCAACATTCTATTGAAGAAGGGTCAAAATTTGAGTTTGACTAATTTTGAGCTTTATTCTTACCTTTGATGTTCAATTGATTGGGGCCTAATTGATTGAAGCTCTTACCTTTTCTTGTAAGTAGCTGTTGGATTCTTCTAGAAATAAGAGCTACTTCCTCTTTGCTACTCACATCTTCATCAATAGGTTCCTTTTTCTTTGAAATAAATTTTAAAGCAATTGGTTTTTCCTTAATAATTGCTTCACTAATGAGATTCATTTCATAAGCAATAAGAGCACTTTGAAGCTCTTCAAATTTAAGAATTGAGAAATCTCCAATTTCCTTCATGGTTGTGACCTTCTATCTAAATTTTAGTTGGAGAGTTCTAATCATTTTAATAATGACATCACTTTTAGACAAATCTTTACTAGTACCTCTAATGGCCACAATAAGATCATTTTCTCTAGAGAAGTAATCTTTTATTTTCTCACCTTCTCTCATTTTGAGCTTATTATGCTCACTTTGTAAAAGTAAAAATTTAGATTGTTTAACTATTGAGGTTCCTTCACATGTAGCCTCTAATGTTTCCCAAATTTCTTTGGCTATTTTACAACTAGCTACTCTAGTAAATTCAGATTTATTCAAAGAAAAATATAAACAATTTTTTGCTTTTAAATCAAACATGAACTTATCTCTTTCTTCTTGTGTCAATTTTTTCTGGGGCTTGATGGTTCCTATTGTGCTATTGATCAATGATGTGTAGCTTTAATTGGTTTTTCCTTAATTGCCCTTATGAGATTCATTTCACAAGCAATGAGAGCACTTTGAAGCTCTTTGAATTTAAGAAATGAGAAATCTTTAATTTCCTCAATGGCTATGACGTTCAGTCTAAATTTTGGTGAGAGATTTCTAATCATTTTAATAATGACATCAATTTTAGGAAAATTTTTACCAATATCTCTAATGACCATAACAAGATCATTTGCTCTAGAGAAGTACCCTTTTATTTTCTCACCTTCTCTCATTTTGAGCTTATCATAGTCACTTTGTAAACGTAATAATTTAGATTGTTTAACTATTTAGGTTCCTTCATATGTAGCCTCTAATGCTTTCCAAATTTCTTTGTCCGTTTCACAACTACCTACTCCATTAAATTTAGATTTATTTAAAGCATAGTATAAATAGTTTTTTATTTTGAATCAAACATGAACTTATATCTTTCTTCTTATGTAAATTTTTTCTAGGGCTTGATGATTTTTGTTGTGCTGTTGAAGAGTAGTGTGTAGCCTTCAAGGATGGATTTCTAAAATTCAAACTTCATCAATTTGAAGAAGCCTACATCCTCGTCTTTCAATAGGCAAAGTTGAATCCATCGAACATAGTTGGCTTTGTGTAAGATGTCTCATCCATTGTTCACTCTTGGAAGTTGATGTACAAGCAAGGATACCTAGCTCTGATACCACTTAAGGATCATTGAACTTAGAAGGGGGGATGAATAAGTTTCCCAAAAAAAAAAAATTAATTGTCATAAAAACCACATTAAAAATTATGTGGTTCCCCAAATTGGGTACTCCACACTTGGAGGGTAAATCTCTTGCATACCTCTAGACTTTGTTTCTTTCAAAATGTGGTATGAAGGGTGCCACACCTTATACAAGCTCTAAGCTCCGCTCTGGAGCCACTCAACCCCACAAGGTCTTGAAAAGCTTAGAATGTGATTTTTAGGATCCCATAATCTTTACAAATTGAGCTTTGCTCTGGAGTGTTGTGACATTGCACCAACACTCAATCTTGTAGGATCTTGACAAGCTCAAGAACAATGCCTTCTCACAAGAAGCACATCAACCCCAGTATGGCAATAAAATAGAGAAATAAAAATTAAAAAGAAAGAATGCAATTGATTTGCTAGTCCTTGTACTCTAAGGCATAATACAATAAAATCACTATAATAGTACAAATGATGGTACAATGAGATACACAAATATAATAGAATAAAGTACATAATGATTGCTTGATGTTGATAGTTTCTTGTTGAAAAACTTGCACAATGTCCAAGAGAATAAGATCTTCTTATAGCCTTAAAGTTTTCAAAATCACCTTGGAATTTGTGTAATGGCTATCTAACGACTAGTGGAGACATCTTCTTGGAGATTGAGACGTCTCTTTGCAAAAAACTTCAATTCTGGGGATACATCTCTTCTTTAAGTAGACATCTTTGAGGAGATGTCTTCTCTTGAAGGAAGAAGTCTCTGGTTTTGAGGAGATGTATTCTTTCGGTCTTTTGCACTTTGGCCAAGACATCTTCTACTTGTGAGAGTTATCTTCTCAGCTTTTGAACTTTGGTTTCTGAAGCTTCCTTTCACTGATTTTGCTTCATCGCATTTCTTGAAACATCTTCATTTCATTGTAATATCCATTCTTGTCCTTGCTTCTAATTTCTTTATGAAGTCCTTGACCATGATGTCCATGC
The DNA here is from genome assembly GCA_015680685.1 of Gnetum montanum. Classification (NCBI taxonomy): domain Eukaryota; kingdom Viridiplantae; phylum Streptophyta; class Gnetopsida; order Gnetales; family Gnetaceae; genus Gnetum; species Gnetum montanum. The sequence goes on along the minus strand of MNCI01002011.1, from coordinate 336,778 downwards.
TCTCTTGAGTTATTGTCCTACAAACACAACCACACAAAAATCCTTTGTTCTCCATTTTCCTTAAGGTTTTAACATACCAAAATTTGAACTAAAAAATATTCTAACTTTGGGCTAAGAAAACTAGAAGACTTTGACTATGCTATGTACTTAACGTGTCATAAATGCAATGAGTGCATTCATTTATATAGGCAAAGATAAACACTGTGTTGATGGATCTGCATTGATGCATCTAACCATGCATTGACGTGGATGCATTGACGGGGCTGCATCGATGCATGCTTGTCGATGTAGCCTATCGAGTTATTCATCATGCCCCCATGACTAAATGAAAACTCATCCTCAAGTGAACAAAAATAGGATAGAATTTCTTACAAAATTAGAAAGATATGGAATCATGGACTGACTAACTCTACTAATTGATTTTAAGTGTTAGATTGAATGGAATTACAATAATTACAAAAATGGATGTTCAAGACAATAAAATTGAACACCCCTACAAGAATGAACAACTGAAATCATCTAGTGGCTAAAGATGAAGAGAAGATCAAATAGTGCCAAGAGGTGAAGGTTATTGGGATGTTGAAAGATCTTGTCTAACCTTCGATGCTCGTGGTAGTAGTGGTTGAGGCTAAGGTTAAGGCTATTTGTTGGAGTCATGTGACAACTAATCCAAATTTTATTTTTGATTTTCTACCATTACATTGTACCAAAAGATGAAGGGTTGGTCGTTGTAGAAGCTGAAGGGTCAGTTGTTACAGAATTTTAAGGGTTAACTATTATAGAAGTTGAAAGGTTAGCTGTTATAGAAGTTGAAGGCTTGAAAGTTAAAGGGATGTAATTTTTTCTCCCTTTTATATAGACATCCTTTCCACTCCCATTTGTGGGGATCACTTCCATATAGTACACTCTCAATCTCTAATCTAATGAATTAACTCTTTGCTTCTGCTCATGGTTTTCATCCTAATTTGGGGTTTCCATGTAAATTCTATGTGTTTTGTGTGTGCTTGTTTTTCCTATTCTTGTTTTTTTCTTGCTTGATTTATTTCCTAACAAATTGGTATTGAAGCATGGTATGCAAAGGATCAATGAGAGTGATGGTATCCAAGGATGGAAAAGTCAAGATCGACAAGTTCAATGGGACAAACTTCAAGTTCTAGAAGATGCAGATCGAAGATGATTTGTACCAGAAGAAGTTGCATGAACTGCTATTAGGGATGCAGATCGAAGATGATTTGTACCAGAAGAAGTTACATGAACTGCTATTAGGGAAGAAGCTAGATCATATTAGCAAAGAGGATTAGGAACTATTAGATATATAGGCTCTTGGGGTGATTGGTTTGACATTATCAAAAAACGTTGCATTCAATATCATCAATGAAAAGACTACTTAGGGTTTGATGAAGGCCTTATCAAATATGTACAAGAAACCATCTACCTCAAACAAGGTATATCTAATGCACCAATTATTCAATCTGAGGATGTCTGAAGGTGCATTGGTTACAAATCACAAAACGAGTTCATTGTGATCACGAATTAGTTGAGTTTTGTGGAAATTGACTTTGATGATGAGATCAAAGTGTTGATCTTATTATCATCATTTCTTGATACCTAGTCTACAATGGTGATTGTAGTTAGCAGTTCATCAAGAGCTCAAAAATTGAAGTTGTTTGGAGTTCAAGATTTGATTCCCAGTGAGGATATATGTATAAGAGAGTCAAGTGAATCTTTACGTTTTGCCTTGAGTAATGAAGGTAGAGGCAAAAGTCTTTAGTAGGGATAGAATCAAAGCCATGGAAAACTAAAGTTTAAGGGAAGAAGTTGATCCAAGGGTCACAAGAATGTCACTTGTTGGAATTGTGATTAGAAAGGTCACCTTAGAAAATAGTGCATGAAATCAAAGAAAGAAAAGAAAAATTAGCATGATGATTCAGCGAATTTAGCTACTAAAAAAATTATTGATGGCCTAGTTTGTTGTGTGGATAGTGGTATTGAATCTTGGATTCTTGATTTAGGAAAGGATGATGTTTATATAAATATTATCCATGGGAAGCAACTGAAGTTACAGAATGTGAGACATGTTCTAGGTTTAAAGAAAAACCTTATTTCTATGGGTCAGATAGATGCTAAAGGGTACAACACAGTATCTGGAGGTAGATCCTAGAAAATAATTAAAGGAAATCTGATTGTTGCTTAAGGAAATAAGGTGGAAACATTGTACAGAACTTCAGAAATAAAAGACACAATGTCAATGGTTGATTGAAAATCAATGTCAACGTTGTGACATTGAAGGTTGGGTCACATGAGTGAAAAAGAAAATAAAGTTGGCCTCACAGGGGAGATTACCAAACCTGAAGTTTGTTGATGTTGGTTTATGTGAAGGATGTGTTTATGGGAAGTAGAAAAGTGTCAGTTTCTCAAAAGTTGGAAGAACCTCAAAGACTGCAGTTGAAACTGGTATATATAGATGTATGGGGATAAGCCCTTGTGAGTTTCCTTGGTGGCTCATGCTATTATGTCATATTCATTGATGATTCCACTAGAAAGGTATGGGTTTATTTTCTTAAAAATAAATTTGATGTGTTTTCTACATTTAAAAGGTGGAAGGTAGAAGTGGAGAATAAAATAGGTCTGAAAGTTAAGTGTTTGAGGTTTGATAATGGAGGGAAGTATGATAATCTAGAGTTCAAGGATTTCTATTTTGAGAATGGAATTAGAATGATTAAGATGGTTCCTAGAACACTAGAGTAGAATGGTGTTGCTAAGAGAATGCATAGGACCTTGAATGAGAGAGCTAGACGCATGAGGATATCTTTTGACTACCAAAGATGTTTTAGGTAGATGTAGCTAGCATAGCACCCTATCTCATAAATTAAGGACCTTCAGTTCCACTAGACATTAAGATATTTGAGGAGGAATGATTAGAAAAGGTAGTTAACTTATCACATTTAAAATTTTTTGGTTGTGTATCATATGTGCACTTAGGTTTTGATGTGTGAGATAAAATTGATCGTAAAGCCAAGAAATGTTATTTTATTGGGTATGGTTTTGATGATTTTGGTTATCATTTTTGGGATGATCAAAATAGAAAAATCATAAGATGCAAGGATATCACTTTTAATGAACATGTGGTGTACAAGGACTAGTTTGGATCAAAATCTAACAGTGTAGGAAAGTAAGAAAAGAAAAGTGAAAAGGTTGAATTAGAAGAGATATCTAAGAGGGATGTAGCTATAAGGATTCAAGAAAATCCTGGAAATAGGATAACTAAAGATGAAGATGAAGTTGAGTCAGAAATAGTTACACTAAAGCCTTAGTTGAGAAGGTCTGCTAGAACAATAAAGCCCAAAGATAGGTAGTCTCCTTCATTACATTATTTACTTTTGACTGATGTTGGGGAACCGAAATGTTTTGATGAAGCAATGTAGGAGATAAATTGTGTTAAGTGGGAGTTGGCCATGAGAGATGAGATGAAGTCACTCTAGAAGAATACGACATGGACATTGATTAAGTTGTTAGAAGGAAGAGGGATTGCAAAATAAGTGGATGTACAGGGTTAAGGAAGAATATGATGACAACAAAAGATACAAGGCAAGGTTAGTAGTAAAGGATTTCCAACAAAAAATAAGAATTGACTACACCAAGATTTTCTCTCCTATAGTAAAGTTGACAATCATTAGATTAGTACTAAGTATTGTGGCTATTGATGATTTGTAGCTAGAGTAGTTAGATATAAAAATTTGTTTCTTGCATGGTGACCCAAAGTCTATTTTTTGGTTGCTACCATTCCTTTGTATTCCTTGGAAGTTAAAGGACCATTCCCTAAAAGTTGAAGGGTCAACCATTTCTTGGAAGTTGAAGGTTTGAAAATTGAAGGGTTGGCTATTACAGAAGTTGAAGGGTTGACTATTATAGAAGTTGAAGTGTTAGTTATAGAAGTTAAAGGGTTGGCCATTATAGAAGTTGAAGTATCGATCATTACAGAAGTTGAAGCATCAATCATTATAGAAGTTAAAGGGATGACATTTTCTCTCCTATTTATTTGGAAGTTTGATGTATGCTATGATTTGTACTAGGCCTAACATAGCACATGTAGTGGAACTTGTTAGCAGATTTATGATTGATCCAAGAAGGGACTAGGAAGTTGTAAAGTGGCTCTTAAGATATCTAAAAGGAACTTTAGGTGTGATACTTTGTTGTAAAAGGAGTAGCATTACTCTATATGGTTTTTTTGATGCAAATTTGGGAGGTGATTTGGATAGCAGGAAGAGCACCACTAGTTATATTTTCACTATGGGTAGTATTATTGTGAGTTGGATGTCTCAACTTCAGAAGAGCGTTGCTCTTTCAACCACAAAAGCAAAATATTTATCTGTATTAGAAGCTAGAAAGGAGATGATTTGGTTGAAGTGTCTTCTAAGAGAGTTGGGTAAGACATAGAACATTAGCAAGCTTTTCAGTGATAGTTAGAGTGCCATACATATGACTAGAGATCCAACTTTTTATTCTAGATCTAAATACATTCAGTTGAGGTATTATCATATCTATGGGTTAATAGATGATAGGACATTACTATTGAAAAATATTCTTGGGTCAAATAACCTTGTAGACATGTTGACCAAGGTGGTCACCACTGCTAAGCTAAGGCTATGCATGACCTTAGCAGGACTTCATGATTAGTGATGAGGAGGTGTCACACTAGGAGTTGATGGTGTATGCGGGAGAAGCAAAGTTGTAAGATTTTTTTTTTCTTAGATTAGTCTTCAAGTGGGGTTTTTTGGAGTCATGTGGCAAGTCATTCAAATTCTATTTTTGGTTTTTTATCATTACATTATACTAAAAGATGAAGGGTCAATTGTTACATAAGCTGAAAGGTCGACCATATTAAAATTTGAAGGGTCAGCTATTACAGAAGTTGAAGGGCTAGCTGTTATGAAACTTGTAGGGTTGAAAGTTGAAGGGATGTTGTTTTCTTTCCCTTTTATGTAGGCACCCTTTGCACTCTCCTTTGTGGGAATGACTCCCATGTAGTACACTCTCAATCTTTGATCTAATGAATTAACTCTCTGCTTTTGCCCATGGTTTTCATCCCAATTTGGGGTTTCCATATAAATTTTATGTGTTTTATGTATGTGAGTTTTTTCTATTCTTAGTTTTTTTGCTTGATTCATTTTTAACACTATCCTGTTGTAGTAGCTATTTCTAGTGGAAGGCAAAAGACATGCAACAATGTCTTCATCTTCTCCTCCTTACTCCATGGGTAGTTCATAGTCCATGTAGCTATACCAATGTGTGCTAGTATGGGGATGTTCCATGGACAAGGAATTACTAGGGACAAATCCTTAACATTGACAAACCATGCTGTGAATTATTTATGTTGCACATCAGACATCCTGATAAGGTTCTGCTATTCATGATAGTCATTGATCCTTTTAGCCAAGTTCTCAACAACCAATCCTTGGTTAGTAAATTAGATCTTGAGAACTTGAAGCTCTACATTAGTTGTTTTTAGCTTCTATTTGGTATCCTTGTGATGCTTAAACTCAACTTCATAAAGGAGGTACAAGCTGGCCATTTGCTTCTCTAACTCTGACCTTGGCCTTCCAACTATCAGCATCATCAAGTTTGCATACTAGAGGTTGGAAAGTTTCATGTATTCTATCATTTCTTCAATTTGCAAATTTTGTAGGCTAATCTCCACTTTATTGTAGGGATTCCATTCATCAAAGATTGGTTGCCATACATTAAATTTTTGTTGGAGTTTTTGGAGGGCCTCATTCATTTTTTTCTTGGCCAGTTGAAGCTCTTTTTTGTGTACCTCCTCAAGGACTCCAAATTGGTCATTGTAGTGATTTTTCACTCATTTAAACTTCAAGGCCTAATTTTTCGAGGTGGCTACTTCAATGGCCATTTTCTAGTGAAGAGCGTGGACTTTCTCCATTGATAGATAGATTATGGTTCTCCTTTGCCAACCTCCTCAGGTCCATGTTTACCTTGGTAAGCTATTGCTACTGCTATCTCACATATTTAACCATCTGGTCTTTGTGCTTCTGAACATTGTGCAAATGGTGGATATCTCTGGTTAGAGTTAGGTTCTCGTTATAGACTTGCACTAAGTCCTTATTGGTGTTGGTAGTGATAGCTTTTGATAAGGATGCATCAAAGACCACCATCTCCTTGGCATTCTTAGCCTCTTTTAATTAGTTTTGAAGTTGCAGGAAAGCTTCATCCCATGTCACAACTTGGTTGAGAATGGCAAGATCCACCAAGTAGACTTTTAGTTCTACAACCTTGGCAACCAATTGTTGATTTTTAGTAGTGGCTACCTCGAGTTGGATGTTTACAATGATGAGCTTGCCCTTGGTCTCTAGTAGCTCCAACGAGGTAGCTATGATTCATCTTCGGAGATGAAAGGTCTTTGAAAGGGTTTACTTATTTCCCTCCAATCGATCTAATGCTTCCTCATGTTAGGTTGTAGTTAGCCTCTTGCTTACTGGTCTTGTGGAAGCTTGTACATCTCTGATGTGTCCATGTCTGGCATGACTACCACAGGTGTGTTAAGAGCTGTTGCTACTCTATTGGCCATCACCTCTACCATTGTTTCCTATTCATGATGTTGCATCACTAGTATAGTCATCCCCTCGCCCTCCTCCAAGCCCATCAAGAAAGTGGTAGCATTACTATGGTCAAAATGGTCCTTCTCCTTGTGGTCTCTTTGGTGCCATATGTGATCAAAACATAGCCAAGGATTAGTGTCTTATGTGTAACATTCAATACTCTGATACCTTTCCTCATTTGGGCTACTTATACTTAGGTTAATTCGTGATCATGAAAAATTGAATGGCTACCCAAGTTTGTCACTGAGGTTTAACTTATGCGGATTGGTGACTTTTAATATTATTTTATTAGTTAAACTATTTGGGATTTAGAAAAATTTTAAAAAATTTTATATCCTAAACCATGGATTTGTGGCTCCCATGATGTAAAGCTCACCTCTGGTAGCTCAAGGGTTGAAGAATGAGTTGAATCAAATAAGAGGTTAGGAAATTATGGTCTTGAGAAGGCTCTAGGCTTTAAAAATTGCAAAAAAATCCCATAGCATTATGATGCAAATGTGAAAATTTGTCTAAGTCTCATAGCATATTTATACTATTTTTCTACTACATTAACAAGGATGTGTCGATAGGGATGCATCAATGAATCAGGCTGCATCGACGAGGATGTGTTAATGTAGCTATATGGAAAAATTTTCACATTGAAGAAACTAAGTATAGAAAGAGAGTTTTGGCATGAAATTTGGGTCTAGAAAAAGCTAGAAAAGCCTAGAATGAGGACAAAGAAGTGAAGATGACTAGGAATACATTTGGAAAGGAGATTTAGAATGAGATGAATTGCCAAGGAGTGCAAAAACTAGATGTTCTGAGGTGGAAAAGAAAGGTTTTAAAAGAAAAAATGACTAAGGGATAGGACATTTAACCATTCAAACAAAAGAGGATGCAAGTAGGTCCTTCCCATAGTAGGCTCATGCCATTAATGCCCTTACATGCCCTCATACCAAGGACTTTACAGGCTTTAAGGATGATTAATGGCTATGGATTGTTAAGGATCAAATTACTAAAGAAACCATCAAAGAATTAAGACCTCTCAAAATGAACCCATAAATAAAACATGATAAGAGGACGTGAGGTGGTAAATGGAAAGAATTGGTGGATGATAGAGAAAGTATGGAATGGAGTCTCTCATCATGGTCACATGAAGTCCCTCATGAAGGATGTGATTAGTATGACTTGATAGTTTTTTGTCCTTAGTCATAGTTAAGAGTATCCATTTTGTGTGACTTTGCATTGGCACATTGAGACCACTCCATCCCCTAAAGTATAGGAACATCACCAAAGATCACTCACCATTCCAAAGAAAGAAGAAAAGAGAATCATGAAGTGAAGAGTACTTAGTTAGAAGGGGTGCCTTTAGGCATGGGTAACATGTCTTTCCAGCCCCATAACTAGTGCTTCTAGTCTGTTATTATGTCTAAGGGATGTGCTTTGAATTCCCATAGTTTTTTTCATATGGGAACCACACCATGCAAAGACATTGCTTCTTGTTTATTGGTTGATGTAGGAATGGTTAGGAATTAATGTCAATACTCATGAAACTCCATATGGTAGGTGGGTACAATAGGTAACAAATCCCCTTGAAGCCACACCCTTGTTTATCCACTTGATTTGTTCCTAGTCTGGAAAGTACTAAGATCACAAATTTCTTATAAGTTATTAAAAAGGAACCTCATATTTTTAGGATAAAGAAACACCATCAAGGTATGTGGAGTGGGTGGATGATGTGACTCACTGGCTGATATCATGGGAAAACCAATGTTTCATTAATCAACATCAAAATTCTAGGATGAAATCCAATCAATTGCAATCAAGTAAATAATATAATTTAATAAACCATCATTAATCAATAGCTATGTTTGACACCAAAGTCTTGATGGAAATAAATAAAAATAAGATACGTAAGAAAAGTTCAAATAAAGAAACATATAAAAAAGTGTAAAATATTCAAGAAAATAAGAAACATATAAAAATAGTGTAAAATAAAAAAATTTGAAAAACTAAGGAGCCAATCATATAATTGTTAGCATGGATGACTAGCTCACTCATAACTGAGTTGGATAGGGGAGATCCAAAGGATTGAGCATGCATGACCATCAATTAAGGCATTCTTTCCACTAGTTGTTTTTGATGCAAGCAAAGGTTTAAGTTGTTGGCTATTGACAAAAAATCTCTTACTTGGGCTATCAAGATGGTATATCATCATGGCCTTGGATGGGAAAGTTTCATCTATGATGTAAGGATCTTCCCATAACATTTGAAATTTAGTATGTTATGGTACATGTATGAGGTTCGATTAGAGCATCTTATCTCCTAGTTGAAATCATACTTTCCATATATTAAGGTCATGATAATGTTTGTTATGTGCCATGTGCACTTCATTTGATGATTGGGCCACTAATCTATTCTTGTCTAGTATGTTGAGATTTATCAGTCTTTTTCTTTGGGCTAGACTTAAGTCCAAGTTAAGGTCATAAGTTGTTGAAAGTGTACAAAGCTTAGTTAGGATGGGAAATGTTGAAAGTTTTCTATATAGGAGCTCATAGGGAGAATACTCAAGAGGAAGTTTTCATGTTGAACGATAAGCCCAAAGAGCATCATTAAGTTTGCTGCTCCAGTCCTTCCTATATTTACTAACTATGTATGTTAGTATTTTAGTAATTTTCCTATTGGTGATCCTAGCTTGACCATTGGCTTGGAGGTGGTATGGAGTTAATTTATGTTCAATCCCTAAGCGTTGTGTGAGGTTTCAAAACGTGGCACATGTAAAGTGTGTTCCATTATTAGAAATTAGTGCTCGTGGCATGCCAAACCTATTAACATTTTGTTGTACAAACCGTATCATCGTAAAGGATGAGCAATCGATGATGGTAGCAGCTTCAACCCATTTGGTATAGTAGTTAATAGCCATGATGATGTAGGCCTTTCCATTTGACATAGGGTTGATGGGCCCCATGAAATTGATCCCCAAAAGATCAAAAGGCTCTAGTGGTTAGATCCACTATTGTGGCCCTTCCATGTGCACGATCATCCATCCATCACATTGGCATTGATCACAAGAATGAAAGAAGTGATGGACATATGAAAAGATCATGGGCCAATAATATCCTACCATGAAGATGTTAATGATTGTCCTCCTCTTAGCATAGTGGTCCCCAAAAGGGTCTTTATGTACATCCTAGAGGATTCGAACCTAATCTACATCAGTGACACACCATCAAACTAGGCCATAAGTGCAACTCTTATAGAGGTTACCCTTGATCTCCATGAAGTGTTTGGATTTATGAAGAAATTGTTGCTTCTTCTTATTGTCTCATTCTTATGGAACCTCTTGAGTAACTAGATAGGAGAGGATGTTTTCATACTAGTTTGTTTCCTTGGAAGTTTGAGAATTAATAGCACTAGCAAATAGGACTTCATCAGGAAGTTGATTAGATAATGGGCTATCATTCTCTACATCATTCCATCTTAATTGAGACAAGTGGTTAGCTACCACATTCTTGGTTTCCTTTTGGTCAACCATCCTTAAATCAAACTCCTGGAGGATCACCAGCCACCATATAACACAAGGTCTCATTGTTGGATTGTTCATTAAGAACTATATAACACTATGGTCAGTGTGTACAAACACTTTGTATCCAAGCACATAGTGCTTGAATGTCTCTTGAGTGTACACCACTACCATAAGCTCTTTTTAGTGATGGGGTAGTTGAGTTGCGCACCCAAAATGATTTTTCTTGCATAGTGGATGTAATATAAACATTTTTGATCATCCATCTATGTTAACATGACCCCCAAAGCATAATTGGATGTATCCATCATGATGTGGAATGGGCTAGACCAGTCTAGTGCTCATAGAATAAGAGTTTCTACTTTAGCTATTGGAATGCATTTTCACATTCCTTGGTCTTGGAAAATGGTGCATCTTTCTTTATAAGTCCTACCAATGGTTTGATGATCTTTGAGAAGTTTTCGATGAAACATTAGTAAGAACCAATGTTGCCAAAGAATGACCTCACATCTTTCACTGTTTTGGGTTGTTTGGTTATTGCTTGAATGATCCTTATTTTCTTTGGCTCTACCTTGATCCCTTTGTTTGAAATTTGGTTCCCCAAGACAATGCCATCTTAGGCCATGAGATGGCGTTTTTGCTAGTTGAGCCTTAGATTAGTCTACACATACCTTTTGAGAACTTACTCAAGGCAGTCCAATGCTTGCTTAAATATAGTCTCATAGGTGGAAAAGTCATCCATGAAGACTTTTACCCTGCTACCGATTTGTTGTTGGAAGATTCAAAGGACCAATTGTTAAAATGTGATGGGAGTACTACATAGGCCAACATGCATCTTTTAGTATGAAAAAGTGCCCCAAGGACTTGTGAACATTGTCTTGGCTTGGTCCTCTAGTGCAATTTGGATTTGGTTATAAGCACTAGAACCATCCAAAAAGCTGTAGTAAGAATGCCCTATAATGGTATGGAGTACTTGGTCCACAAATAGTAATGGGAAATGATCTTTGTAGGTTGTCATATTGAATAGCTTGAAGTCTATATAGACTCTTCATTTTTCTCCTTCTTTGGCATAATAACAAGTGGGCCAACCCACTTCCTATTTGTAATTGGATAAATGAACCTAACCTTGAGGAGTTGTTCAATCTTATCTTTGATGCTTGGCTTGAGTTTTGGGTTCAAGAAACTTTGTAGTTGTTTCTTCAATTTGATGGAGGAGTATGTATAAATTCTATACAGGCATATCCTTGGGCCAATTCTTGTTAACTCATGATATGACCAAGTGAAGGTTGTTGGCCATTTGTTCACAACTTCTAGCAATTTTTTCTTCTATATAGGAGCAAGTGTGGAATTGACAATGAATAGCTTTCCATTATTTAGAAATGCATACTTCATTCCTATTGATAAAGCCTTTAATTCAAGGGGATCTAACTTGAAAGTCTCATGGACCTCCAACTCTTCCTAATTGATCTCACTTTGTGCATAAGAGAGTTGGCAATGAAGCTGATCCAACTTATTCATGCCTTCAACATAGGAGCTAGTGAGGTTCTTAGTTGGTTCCATGCATATTGTTGATCTAGTCTCATTTTTGGTTGTCAGCCATTAAGTGCTCTCCTATTTAGTGACTACTGTGTATAGGCACCTTTGAATCTATGTGATCTTTACACACTGATTGCATGCCTGAAGTGATGTGCATTTGATGGTTCATAGTCTTTGCACACAGTGGCATCCTATGTCACTATAGGTGATGCATGGAACTTTTTTCTTCTCAATTTTTCTAAATTCATTTTCATTAAAAATCTCTAAGGAAAGGCCTATGATCCCAATCTTGCATCTATGATGCTTAGCCATGCTCTTTCCATGATGATAGGAAAGTTCCCTTTGTTGTTTTCCATGTGGATCACTAGAAAATTGGTAGGATATAATCACCCATAGATTGTAGTCATAATATCCTCCACCAATCCTAGAGAAATAGTGATGGATTGGTTTTCTAGCTCCAATATAATGTTGCTCTTTTTAATGGAGGTAGGTTCCAAGCTTTGTACATTTCTTGCAAAATCAAGTTAACTCTAGAGGCTAAATCCAAAAGAGCCTTACACAGTTCCTTTCTGGCAATTTGTAAGTAGATAAGAGGACTCCATAGATCATATCTCTTCTTGGGAAGATGGCCAACCTTGATCCAATTTTTGATTGAATAGGTCAACATGACAATGTATATTTAGAGGGCACTTTGGTTTGAAGGTTGTTTGATGAAAATTTTAGAGGTTGAAGTAGTAGGGTTAATAGATGTAGCGACTGAAAAATGTTAGTGGCTGGAACACCGAGAGGTTGTCGGGCGAACAGTTTAACCCCGGATCCATGCGAGGGCCGTGCTGGAGAGAAACAGAAACGAGGTGCCTTGAACGGTTTGGTCGATTAGACAGGGACTTAATAGGTGTATCTTAACCTTTCGTAAATGTTTGTTTTGGAAATGATGCATGCAAAATAAATCGATGATCAATAAATGCAAGGTAATGAAAATAGTGAAAAACACAATGATAGTGAGGGAATAGCAAAATAGATTTGGGTGAGAGAGTGCACCGCCCCAAAGGTCGCGGATTTGATCCTTTGCCTTGCTGAAAGGTGTACAACAAGTTATGCCATACTGGAGAGACAGTACTTATACCGAACAGTATAGTCATAGACCTTCTGCTTATTACTCTGTTCGCTAAGATGCTAAAATGCTCGACTCACAAAGGGATGGTTGGAGCCAACCAGAGAACTCAAAGGTAACCAGAATGCTCAAAAATGCCAACTATCCTCTTCGAAAGCCAACTTAAAAGGAAACTACACCAAAAATCCAACACCTTGAGCATTGTTTATTGGGGTATTTATAAGGCTAGGAGTAGGAGAGAAACATGGTCTAGATGACACATGTCCTAGGCCCCACAAGGTGCTAACATGTCTGTATCATGTAGGTGTGCGATGCTAGATGTGAACTTTGTTACGCTGTGACCATACCGTCGAAATTGCATGTGCCAGAATCTAGTGTGCTAATAATTTAAGCAAAATGGAGCCTATTCTCTAGGACTACGTCTTCCCTACTCTTACAAGCAGGGTCAAACATAAGAACAATTTTTTGGAAGTTGACTAGGGGTATGCAAAATGAAGTAAAACTACTGAATTTTTCCAAGGAGATGCCAGAGTGAGAAAGATGATTGCCAACAAGTTCGAGAGCTACCTGAAGATGTCTTGATGCTTTCGTGCCAGTGTTGCACTACTCACGCTGTTGAGCACATTGGTGTAGCATAAGTAGCTGTTTGCTACATTGTGCTATGCTACGTAGCGTAGCATAGTGTAGCCATTGGTCTTGACAAAAATTTGCGTAGGAGCCGAATAGCATTTGTCTAAGGCTTGGTCAGGAAAACAACTACAACGTTTGTCCTTCATGCTGGGAAGCCTTCGGACTTGCTGAATTCATGTTTGGAACACTTTTGTTATTTTTGCATTGTTGCTACGCTGTGCTACACTATGTAGCATAGCACAACATAGTAGCCAGTGTATCATGCTTCCTTGTTCAATCCACCATTGTCTAGTAAGAAACTTTGCTCGAAGGCTGAGGGCTAAGTGGGGCAACCAGTTTTGGAGGTCGAAGTCTTGCTAAAGTGCACTCTTCTTGTTGGAATCACTTGGCAAGATGGGATTTTCTACTCTATCTTTGCTACACTGTGCTACACTACATAGTGTAGCACCTTGTGTTGGCTGAATCCTGACTTGTCTTGTAATCATTTTGTGAATTTGTACTTGGATGCTTGAGCAGTTATCTTTTAAGGCTCGCTACGTTGCACAGCATAGTAGAATTCTTCACTAGAAAACTTGCCGAACTATTTTGCTCATCTCGAACACTTTCGATAACTCTTAGCATGGTCTCTAGGTATACTATTAGTTGGGTCAATTGTCCAGTTGGGCAGGCTCGAAAGTCCAGTGGGCCTATTAGCCCTGAAGATAGAAAACTTGCCGAACTGGATAGTCTATCCTCAGTGCCTACACTTTCCTGTTGAACCATCATGACATTGTACTTGTTGAAGTCCTTGCCCAAATTCCAAGACTTTGCTGAAGCATGAGGGTCCTAAGATTTTATGGTGTTTCAATAGCCATAAGTGTTTATGAGGGCTTTGTGGAATTTTTCATTATGAAGAATGGCCTCTTATGAGGCTTGGATTCAAAACTACTTGGTTGAGTAACCCAGTTGTAAGTTTAGCATCTTCATAGTGTTTCTGCTATGGCTAGGTAGGTATTTCACCCTACCTAGATGTAGCAGGTGGTAGAGGAGTTGATGATGGTGGTGCAGGAGTGGATGTGTGTTGAGAAGGATAGTAAGGGAATGGGGACTTCCCTCTTGGAGAAGACACTTTGTAGTATTGAGCAGGATAGTAGTGGGGTGAAAAGGAAGCATGACTAGAAGATTGGTTGTAGAACATAATATCCATAAGGATCAAGTTGGTGATAAGGGTACTACTACCTAGGAGGTGGCATCTCCCATGACTATGGATGTTGCCACTACTAGTACTGCTCTTGAGGTTAAGGCGGTGCTCCATGCTGATAGTAAGCTTGTTGGTGGAATTGCTACTGGTAGTTTCCTTGTGGATAAGGCAACCTCATGGGTGTTTGCTTTTTTATCAATCTAGGATTTAAAGCATACATCCTAGATTCTTATAAGTGTGACAATACAGAGCAACATCTCTTAGGATGTTCATATTGTCAAATGTCACATCCCTCATCATCATATTTTGAATTTGCAATCTCCTCTACTTCCATCCTTATCTTTGCAATATTCACTTTCAATCTTCTTTTTCTTCTTTTATTCATGACCACTGCAACCTTGATTTCTACATTTCTCTACAATATTTAGAGTAGTTTGGAACTTTTTATTAAGGATTCCCACATCTTATCAACCTTATTCGATATTTTGGTAATAGATTTTTGGATTAGCAAGGTTTTCCTCTGCACGATTTCATCAAGTGATGCATTCTCCTCATTCTCATAGAAATGGACCTCCCTCTTACAAATGAAGGGGTATCTATTGTATTTCTTTGTACTTTCCCATTTTTTTTGTTCTCTTTCCTCTTTGGACACTTGCTCAATAAGCCTTTAAATATAATGGACCCTTAGCTTAGGAAGTCTCCCTTGGGCATAGACCCTAAGGGTTCTCCTTATTTAGTTTTGAGCCCATCTATGATGTGGCGTAGTTGATTCCATTGAGAGTATCCATGGCCTAGACATTAGTACAATAAAAAGTAGTACTTGCCCATGGTTGCATCCAAGGACTCTTTTGCTCTTTTACACTTTTGTGCTTTTCTTCTGCTGTTTAGCCATGTTCACTTGCAAACAACATTATTCTTGTAGGACAGGTGTTTCCTCCCCAAGATGAGTTGTCTTACATCCATGTGGGGCTTTGACTTGCCTACAGATGCTTCCCATGTGGTGAGCTACGTTACGTGCATCATGAACTTTGCGGTTGAGCATATGGAAGGGCTTTACATGCATCGAGAAAGCTTGTAAAAGAGATGTGAAAAGGGAAAATACGGGTGTAAGAAATGAGATGACGAAAGTTAAGAGGAAGGATAGGATGTGCACTCCCAAGTAGCTAAGCTAGTCAGAGCGATCACCTCGGAATGATGTAGTGTTCTATCCTCCTAGCGAAATGCATCCCTAACCGACGCCATCTCAGCCTGTATCCTGCAAGTGTAACAAAAAGCAAACCAGAGAAATGTAACCATGAAATGAAGCTAGGCAAAGGTCTTATACTAACCTAAATCATCGGTGTGAGGCTGGAAGGAAAAAAAAACACCAAAACATTGTCAGGTAGACACAATTGACCCTGCCTTCGCCTGAGGGTAAGCTGGAAAAGAAAATGAAGGCAGAGTACCTTGGATGGTCTGCACGCAAATCAACCAAGGACTTCCCTAAGCGTAAACTATGGACTATGGTGGGGTTATCGTAACTGATGTTGAAACATAAATAGTGTGCACAAATTATAAACAAAAACGTATGCAGAACTATTATTGCAAATAAAACGTAAATAGAACATAAGCTAAATGTAAAACAGAGTAAACAACATAATGGCTGGCAAAAATGAACTGTATTGTATTGCTTAAGAAGACGTGCATCGGTCAAAGTGTAGCTGCACGTGTGGATGGAAAGTCAAATGCTAAGCCCTGAGATGATGTGATGTGATGCGTTTTAGAAGTGCTTGGACGCTAGGAGTCAAGTGTGCTGAGCTTCCAAGGATTGCTGGTCGGAGTTTCCTAAGCTGTATGTTTTTAGAATTGCAAATGTCCAAAAATTGCCCCCTAGTTTATGTGAATTAACAGGGTATTTATAGGGTTTGGCTAGGTTTGGGCATGGAGCCCATGGGTGAGATGAACAGTTGGGATTTAACAGGAAAACGGATCAAGTGACATGTGTCCGGTGGACAGTTGTGTGTGAGTTGGTTGTGTGTGGGCAAGCTATGTTCTTGATCGGGTACATTATATCTTACAACATGTGGCTTACTCAAGCCCATGGAAGCACATAAAATTTGGATTGTGAGGGCCTGACAAGCCCACGAATGAAGATTTACAATGAAATGATAATGTACAACAAGAGAAATTGGTTTTGGCTTACTTGAAACTTCTAGATCTTTGAATTGACTGCTACAAGATGTCAATTTGAGTGATTCTGTAGCTGTTTGAGGTATCTTCACCTAACAAGAACTTCCAACATGAGTTAATTTTTTCACAGCGTGTCCTTAACGTGCGCATGCTACACTCACGCTGCACTCATGTTGCAGCGTGTCTGTAGTGTGACCTTAGCGTGAGTGACTTGAAAGTGATGCATTTCACTTGAGATTTTGATTTTTTGAAGCCTAGTTCTTAAGGTGTAAGGATTTCCTGACTGTGATTGATGAATTGAGCTTGAAAATGCTTTGTTTTGAGTCATTTATGGCAGGTCACGCTGGACTCACGTTGCAACTAATGCCAACGGGGGTCATGAAGACCTTTTCTGTGTATTTTTCTCTTTGACCTTTTTGTTCTTTTTCTTTTTGTTTATTTTTTCTTTTCATTTGTTTTTGTTTTCTTTTTTGATGTTTTCTTTTTTTCTTTGTTCTTTTTGCTCTTTTTGAAAGAGCTTGCTTTTAATGCTGTACTCGTGTTTGAGCGCTTGCATTTTGTATTATGTATCATGGACTGTGTTTTGCATTGCCACTGCTTAGAGAATCACAATGAGCAATAGTGTATGAAGAGCTTTGAGGATGTGCATCAATGTATCAAGGAGGTGTAATTGGATAGGATAAGGGGACATGATGGGAAATAAGGAATGTATCAGGAGTAGGAAATGTACTTATGAATGGATTGATTAACCCAATTATGTGTGTCAGGAAGAATGTGATACCTTTTCGTCATGATGAAGTGCATTTGTGTATGGACGCCTCAGGCATGTCATCCTACAAACACAACTTTAAGAAGATAAGAAAGCCATAAATGAAATGCCAAATGTAAATGTCAGATGTGAATATGCTGCAGGTGCTGGATGCGAAGATGCTACAAATGTGTCACATGTTGTGCCAATTGCAAATGCTTAGGAAGCTAGTGAAGGTGCCAAGGCGATGATGCCATGAGTCCTTTGAAAGTTGCACTAACAGCGAGTGCTCCAAAAGATCACCAAAATGATGGGAGGCGATGATGCTGTGAGTGCTCCCAAGGGTTTCACCAATGGTGGGTTCTCGAATAAGATCAGCAACATGCCAGTTTAAAGTCCTGGCACACCGTGAACCCATTTTAAAGTCCTGACAAACTGTGATGTGTCATTTTAACATCATGACCCAAGGAAGATGCTAGTTTAGCATCGTAGCGGACAATGCATTGCTAGTTTATAGTCGTAGTGGACTATGAAGAGGCAAACCAATTTATAGTCTTAGTGGACTCTGGATGCTAGTTTCATGTTATGGTGAAAAAATGTAGTAGTTTAGTGTCATACCGGATAGAGCTCTGTGGTGTCGTTTTATTGTCATGACTGCAGGACATTCTGTGGTGCCAGTTTCAAGTCATGGCCCTAAGACTATTCTGTGGTATCAGTTTTAAGTCATGATGCTAAGACCGTTTTGTGGTATCAGTTTTAAGTCATGATGCGAGGACCGTTTGTGCCAATTTATAGTCATAGCAAACTATCTGTGCTTACCTTGCTTGTGTAAAGTGTGATGCTACATGCATGGTCATGTTGTGTGTTTGCGAGATCCTGTAAAAATCAACTAGAAAGAAAACAACATCAAGCAACAACTATTGTAAATAGAGTTAAAATGTATAAATGAAGGAAAAGCAATGAAAAAAGTGATAGTTTTAGGCCATTCTAGGCTGTAAGCTAGTTTAAGGCCTTTTTGGGCCATGTGTTTTTTGTAGTTTTATGTTTTATGAATGCAATGTGTAAACTAAGTTGACGAATGTGTAAACAAAGCAAAATGCGTGATCTAAGTGAGTGGGAAAAATGTGAATGCATAGGCTTGCGCAATGTAAATGAATGTCAAAATACAGGGAAAGTGGAGGTAAAGGGTAGGCAAGCATCTAGCACATTTTTGGCCAAGGGAAAGTCTTGGTCATGTAGTTGCTTCCTAACTGGGCATGGATCAAGGAGTGTGCAAGGCTTAGGATCCTATGGGGGGCTGTTGGCTTCAACCACCCGTTCGGGTGTGTTAGCCTTAGGCATTGTGTTAGTTACTGTAGGTGTACCACCAATAAACTCTTCTTCCAAAACTTTCGCCATGTCTATGTCATGGATAGTCAAAGAGGAAGTGTTGTCACCATGGATGATAACTTGACCACCTTCATATGGAAGGTGGATTTCTTGGTGGATGGGAGAGGAGATGGCCCTTAGTTGGGCTAGCCAAGGCCTACCTGGAATTATGTTGAAACCTTGCATCTCGTCTATGACAGTGAAATCTGCACTAGTGGGAAATCGCTCTCCTACCACAAAGGCTAGGTTGATCGTACCTTTGGCTATGACATGTGATCCGTTAAAGGATTTTAGACACGTGGTCGATGATCCTTGACTCGTTGTTCTAGGCTTCATTCATGATACTTGAAAGTATCATTCGAAGTGATGGTACCTGCAATTCAATAGGTAACACTACTTCAGATTCATAAACTAGGCTATAAGGAGTCTTACCTATAGCTGTTCTGCATGTCGTACAGTAGGCCCATAGCACGTAGAGGATTTGCTTGTGCCATCACCTCTTGCTATTGCTAAGCATCTTTTTAAGCAAGTTGATGATGGCCTTGTTTGTTGCCTTTGTCTGACCATTTGCCTGCGGGTAGTATGGCGACGAAAAAGATTACTTGATGCCAAGGTTGCTACAAAAGGTTTTGGTTTCTGCACTACTAAACTATGGCCCATTGTCCATCACAATAGTCATGGGAAGACCAAACCTTGTTATTATGTTGTCTAAGATAAAGTGGCAAACCTGTTGGGATGTAGTTTTCCTAAGGGGGATAGCCTCTGCCCACTTTGTAAAGTACTCGGTGGATGTGATGATGAAGCTATGTCCTATGGAAGACTTAGGTGTTATGGATCCTATGATATCTAGTCCCGACAGTTGGAATGGCCACGTGATTTGCGTAGGGTGCAACTCAGTAGGTGAAATGTGTATAAGATTTGCATGACGTTGGCATGTATCACACGTCCTCACTTTAGCAAAGAAATCTTGTTCCATGTAAGGCTAGTAATACCCTAGGCATATGATTTTAGCTGCCATGGCCTTAGGAGCTATGTGTCCTCCACAGTCCTTCATGGACTTTGTTAATGATTTTCTATGCCTCTTCCCCACCAACGCAAGTTAGCAATATCCCATCAAAGGAGCATTTGCATAAGGTATTATCTCCTACAAGCATATATTGTCATGCTTGCTTTTGGATTGCATCCTTTTGGGAAGATGTCAAGTCGTGTGGGGGTTCACCATGTTGAAGGTAGGCTTTAACGTTAGCGTACCACTCTTGGGCATCGGTAGCGCTTATGGAGGCGATGTGTACCACTTGAGTGATAGGATTTATGCATTCTCTTATTGAAGTAGGTAAAGTTGCAAATAGATGTGGTGGAACATTTAATGCTAGCGTAGATAAGGCATCTGCTATAGTGTTCTCGTTGCGTGGCACATGTTGGATATCTATCATTGTGAACTATTTCAACAAATATTTGGCGAAATCACAATAAGGCTGTAAGTATGAAGCTTTATAGCCATAGATTTCAGTGACCTGGTTGACGATAAGTTGGGAATCGCCTCAGACTGCCAAATGTTAGATCTTTAATTATTGGGTTGTTAAAAGGCCCCTAAGGAGTCCTTCATACTCAGCTACATTGTTTGTACAAAGGAACGTAAAATGGTAAGTAAAAGGTTGAATGTCCCCTGAGGGGAATGTAATGATAGTGGCAGCATTGCCACCTCATGTGGTTGAGGTGCCGTCAAAATGCAAAGTGACCTCGAAGTGCAATGGCATAGGGTTGATGCTGTTAACATCTTTGTCAGGAAATTTTAGCTCTATGGTTGCTCGATCATCAATGGGTGAGGTTGTGAGCTATGTAGCTATCGCTTGTCCTTTCGTTGATGATTGGGCTACATAGCGTAAATCAAATTTTTCCGTTATAGCTTTCCATCGGGCTATCCTGCTACTTTCATATAAGTTGTTCGTGATAGCTTGGAGTACATTGCTCTTGCATATGATGTTAACTTGGCTATGAAACAGGTAGTGTCTTCACTTTTTTAGTGCAAATACTAGGGTGAGAAAATTCCTTTCTACTTCGTTGTATTTCGCTTCGTAGGCTATCAATACATGGCTCAAGTAATAAACTGGGATTTCAAAGTCGTCCTCTCTTTTTTGGCATAATAGTGCTGTGATAGACGTGTCTGAGGTGACAAGGTAGATGTAGAAAGACCTATTCGTCTGTGGTGGGTAAACAGTTGGGAGGTGCAAAAGCTCTTTCTTTAAGTCATCGAAGGCTTGTTGACACTATGTTGTCCACTTGAAGTTAACCCCCTTCTTTAGTAAGTGTTGCATGGGGTGTAACTTCTCAGTCAACTTTGCTATAAACCTTCTGATAAATTGTATTCTACATTGCAACCCACATAATTCTTTAAGGTTGGTAGGGGGTACTAGGTTAACGATGGCCTTAACTTTGTCAAGATCCACTCGTATTCCAACCTCCGATACTACAAACCCTAGCATGCGTTCGGTTTGAACTCCGAAAACACATTTCTTTGGATTGAGACACAAGCATGCCTATGACAATGCTTAAGGACTACATATAGATCGATGGGATGATCAATAGCTATCTTAGACTTGACTGCTATGTCATCCACATAATCGTTTAGTCTCTCTAGGAGGTAGTTGCTGAATATGTACATCATGGCTTGTTGATAGGTTGCTCCAGCGTTTTTGAGACCAAAGGGCATCATAGTGTAATAAAAGGTTCTCCAAGGGGTCATGAAAGTAGTCATTAATTGATGCTCTAGATTGATGCGAATTTGATTGTAACCCAAGAACCCATCCATAAAGGATAATAAAGCATGACTAGCCGTAGTATCGATGAGTTGATCAATACTTGGTAGTGGGAAATCATCTTTAGTCGTTGCTTTCTTTAGATCCTGAAAGTCTATAAAAATTTGTATTCTTCCTATTTTCTTAGAGACTACAACGATGTTCGATACCAACTTCGAGTAATCGATCATGCAGATGAAGCCTTCTTGATATAGCTTGGTAATTTCATCATGTACAGCTAGTGCGATTTTTGGTGAGCCTTTTTTTGACTACCTTGATACGTGGGTCCAAGATAATGTTATGTTGTATTAGCCATGGGTCTAAGCCCGGCATGTCATTATAGGACCACGCGAACACTTTGACGTTGTCTTGAAGGACTTTAGATACATCCTTTTGTATTTGTTGATCTAGGAGGGAGCTAAGTTTTCGTGTCCTTATTTTCCCCCTGGATGTCGTTATAGGTGCTTCGATGAGGGGGTCCTCAGTCACATCCCCAACCTCTAAGTCTAGGGCTTGGATCAAATGTTTGGGCCAATCTAGGGATGTTTTCAGGGACGCTACAATGTTATAAGTGGATGATTCCCAGTCTATTGACTCTAAGTTTAGATGTCTTGCAAGCTTGCCATGAGGACTTGTCAAGGTTAAAAGTGAATGTAGATCACGTTGCATGGCCATTTTGTTCAACTTGCCACAATAAGAAAAAGCTAGGTCAAGTGATACCTATTTGTAGCAATAGCACGTAATAACATTTGCAAAGTAATAATGAAGCATGAAATAATTGTCAACTATTCGGCCAAGTTCGCAAGTTACTAGTTTAAGGTCTTGGCAGACCGTGAATGGGTTGGAACATGCAAGGGACATTAACTTTGCCAGTTTAAGATAGTGGTGGACTGTACTCATGCTACAGTGTACATCAGAATGTAAATAAAGGTTGCTAGTTGAAGGTCTTAGTAGATTGTTAACAGGTGGAGTTCGAGAACTAAGGTCACTAGTTTAAGATCTTTGTGGACCATGGCAGTAGGCTTTGTAAAGGTAGGTTGCTAATTCAAGGTGGGACAAAATTTTTAGTTGGGCCCACTTGTTTGCAAACAATGATGCTATGCTATAGTAGGATTATGACACAATAGTGCTACACTATACCATACATCCCACATTACTCGGGGTGTGAAAATGACAAGTTCTTTTCACCGCGTTAGCTATAAATAGGGGTTTACCCCTAGTAAACTTGTCGTTTTCATTGTCAGAGCGTAGAGCCCACATCCAGAGCGTACTGTGGTTGCGCCGAGAGAAAGTGAAGTAGTGTAGCATAGCAGTTGATAGAGAATTTGTGAGTGAGAAAATGACACCCAAAGGCCAAAGCAAGCACCGAGGACTTGCTAAGGTGGACGAGGTAAAGGACACTTTGGGGTGCTTGTCCAAGGCACATGTTGAAGTGTGGGAGGAGGCTCCGTATGCTCAGTAAGTTGCTACACCGCCCCTATTTTTTAGACTACAGTAATCATTATTGTGATGAAATCTGCGTCTTTTGCCATTATTTTGGTTGTTGTTTTGGCTGCTACGCTGCCGCTGTTATTGGTTGGCCACAACGGCTGTATGGATGTTACACTACAGCTACATCTGGTATTACCTTGACCACCATTATTGTGATTGCCTTGTCGCTGGGGTTTGGGTGATTCTGAATAGCTTAGCGCATGGTTAGCGTAGTGTGCTGCCCTCAAGAGGGTTTGGCCATCTACGAGATTTGAGAGCGTGACATGTGTAGCGTGAGTTATTTTGTATGGTAGAAGTATGGTTGAGACAGCTGTAGCACAGTGAATTCTTTTTTGTCTAAACTTTGCGATGATTTTATTACGCTATGCCAATATGTCGTAACGTCTTCAAGTTTGTCGCATTGCTATGCTGTTGAATCTGCAACACCGCTACGTTGCTGAATTTGTTTATGTTAAGTTTGCTAAGTTGCCATGCCTGTCATAGTAATATGTTGATTTCATTGTTATATTGTTGTACATCTATCTGTTCTTGTTCATTTGCTATGTCACGTGTCATGCGTTTACATCTAAGTGTTGTTGCATTGCACGAGGCTTGATGATTATGCTACGCTGCAAGTATCATGTTACTATGTCACTTATGATTTTTATTCTATTTTTTAGAGAGAGATTTACGACTGGGAGATCATGCTATGCTATATGCAAAGAAAATGTCATGCTACGCTATATGTCATTAGAGGGTTACACTATGCTACGTGTAAACTTCACTCGTACACAGTGCTAACGCTTGATGCTTCATTGTGCAAGGTCATGTTAAACCTCATTTTGATTATCCTAGAGATTGTGGGAGTCAGGTGTTGCCTTAGGGAACTGGTGGCCAATGTCCCTCCTCCCCATGCACGTGTGGGATGGTAGGCGGTCTGGTTCCGGGAGGGCACACGGGACTTCCTACAGTTCCTCCTCTGCCATTTTAGTGTGATTTTTTGGTCACACTTATTAGTGGAGATAGTAGCCGTAATTATAGAAACCCTATTGCTCGGGGCAAATCGGGGCATTCTGAAATTTTTAACTGATGGGTCAATCTGGGGTGATTGGGTAGAAGATTCCAATCAGTGCCCAAAAGTCTTGAGATGCTTAAGTTGGATCTGGAAGATGCCTGAGTATAAGTGCTATCACTTATACAACACATTATTCATTGCCCATCATATGGGCAACTACTTTCATAACCCACCTGGAATCGTTTATTATGCTAGCGGATGAGTTCTATGAAGGTATTTTATTACGTTGTGTAATCCATGCTACACTAGACACAGTTATTATAGTGTGTATATATATATTTTGTGTGTTGCTAGGTTTTTTTATTGACAGGAGTGGTCTCCACGGTGATACAGATGCCTTGGCATTGGCACAGATGGCCCTACGAGAGTTTTCCTCTACTGGGAATGTGTGCGCTGGCATAATAGGACAATTTGGGGATGAGTTCAAAATTTATCCGAGCCAGTATTCTTAATTTTATGGGAAGTGTAAAGAAGCTAGTTAGTTGGATAGGGAGTGGGCATCCCTTAGGCTGCTCACCGTTGAAGATGTGTTGGTGGATCTCCCACCATTTCCCATGCCATTTAAACTTGGTACGCTAAACTGTGAATTCACTATTACATGTTCGAGTGGTGTTCATTTTTTTTACTAAATTTTTTTCTATTATTTTGTAAACTATTTCAATGGTGAGGAAATCCCAAGAGGTGACTGTGATCACCTCTGGGCGCAATGAAACCAACCTCTTTTTCAAGTACGGGGAGGTGGAGGAGACCTAGTGTTGGCTTTGCAATGGGGCCCTAACCACACTTGTCCATAACCTTCAAGAGGTTGGGCTCATGGACTTATTTTTGGCCATCAACCCAAACGTCCCACTTGCCAAAATGCTTTTCCTAGCTGACTCCTTCTCTGAGAAAGTGGACCGCTTCCACACACGTGTTCACGGTGTGTGAGTGGTGTTTGAAATTAACAATCAATTATTTGCAGATCTTTTCGGTGTCCCTTCTGATGGTCTCCCCATAGAAAAAAAATCTAAGAAAGATGCAAACCATCAAGGGGACATTGAGGAGTGGCTAGGGGTGGTAAAGGACTAAAAGGGGATCTATATTGAGAAGGTCAGGCTATGGGTGGCCAAAACGCTTTAACCTGTCTACCGTACCTGTGCTTTCCCCAAGCTACTCTCCCAAGAAAAAATCCTTGGAATTGAGTAGACTTGGATAATGAAGGATGTCATGAAAGAGGGGACTTGTTACAATTGGGCCAAACACCTTTGCAGAGGCTTGCAGGTTGAAATGGTCAAGCTCCGCGGGAAGCTTGAGTCCCGCTTGAACATGCACCATGCCTTTTTCATAGCCTTCTTGCGGCATTTTGTGGAATTCTTGGTACTCCGTGAGAATGGGGTCTAGGTACTACAAGATTGTAGCTAGATTTCCAAACCATGGATCTTCCAAGTCTTCTGTACCACCCAATCTCAGGACCCCCCAGAAGCTATTGGGGAATCATTTTCAATGACGACCAGGGATCAGGTGGCATGCAACTTTTGTGCCCAGGATAGCATGGGTGAGGCACCTCCCATTAGCACCAGCAGTGTGACAAGGGGGGAATGCCTCATTGCAGAGATGGTGACAACTAAGTTGCAACGTAAGAGATTTCTTCTGGCTGAGGAACTTCCCTGCACAAATGAGGAAAGAGGGAAGAAGTTGTGGCTCAAACTTTGCAGAGTGCAGCCTTCGATTGGTAAGTTTTTTTTGGCTAATGCTTACTACACTGTGCTATGCTAGATGGTGTTACATAGAGTAGCTTTTTTTCTAAGTTAGCATATCTTGCCTAGTGTAACCATGTTTTATTAGTAGAGGAAGGAGAGGAAGAAGGGGAAGAAGAGGTGGTGATCCCTACAATAGGGGCGATTGGTGAAAACGAAGAGGCTCCAGCCATAGAGGAGGGGGCCTTGACCAAAGAAGAAGGGACCCCTACTGCAGAAGAAAGGACCTCAGTTGGTGAGGAAGAGGTCCCTGCTGATGAAGAGGAGGCCCTTGCCGATGAAGAAAGGGGCCTAGCCAATGAGGAAGAGGCTCCTAGCAATCAAGAAGAGGCCCCTGCTGATGACCCTTTTGGGTAGAGTTGTTCAGTACTGGAGGGGCACATGAGTATTGAGGATGCTGCTATGTTGTTGGGTTAGCTGGAAGGAGAGGGGCTCCTTTTGATGCTAGTGAGTTTGACCACATATTTGACAGTGTGCCAATGGGTGACCCCCCCTGTTATCACCCCTAAGGGTTTGCTAGGTGGGAGCTTTACATTGCCATTTATATTATTCATCAACTTTATTGTGGTTCTCCTCCACTGTGGCTAACACGTTTTATTATGTAGTAGACACCACTGTTGGTACCTCTGGCCCTTCCTTGATCTACCTGCAACCGTGGACCGAGACCCCTGACAAATTTACTTTCATGCAGGGGGTGGTCGATGACAAGATCAATTGTCTGAAGCAGATCGACCCAGAAGTGGGTAAGTTAAAGTTGCTATGCTAGACTCTCTAAATTGTTGTTGCTTCACTATGCCATTGTGACTAATGCCTTTCTATGTGCGGTTGGTAGCCTCTCGCCTTAAGTGGGACCCTAAGCAAGTGATTGAGGTTGACACCATGCCTGAATTTCCACCGGAGGTGACGAAGTACCTTGTTGCATATACGACGAAGCAAGTTAATGTGCGCTATACTCGGCACACTCCTTATGGGAATGTAGGAATGTGAATGAAGACCTCTGGAAAGGGGTACAGAGGCTTGAGAGGGAGAAAGCCAATCTGACCACCGAGGTGGGAGATCTCTAATCTAGGAACAAATTCTTGTTGGCCCAAGACACTAACGATGGTAGTTGGTGCACGGCTGTCATTGACTATGCAAGGTATTAGATGGTCGTGCGATGCAACAATGAGGCGACTCATGAAATAATAGAACAACGCATGCAAATGGACCTGCTAGCCCAAAAGAACTAAGACTAGAAGGACTACAGTGCAAAAGTTTACGAGTGGGGGCAGGCACAGAAAAATCACAAACACATGTATAAACTAGAACGTGCCACCTACCATAAAAAATATCAGGATGCCTCTGTCAAGTTACATACTTACAAGGTATTCCTTGACATTATTGGCACTTCTAGGGCTTACGACAGGTTTATGAAATAGGTGATAGTCAGTGAATCCCCTAAAAGGGAAATGACCTTTTCCGTGGGTGAGACTACCACTGCCACCTTTTTTCTAGGACCATCGAGATGGACATCCATAGAAAAGGAGAAAGTTGCAGCAAGTGTTGAAAAGGAGAAAAATGGTGATATAAGACTTTGTGTAGACTTTAGAAATCTGAATGATGCTTCAAAAAAGGATAAGTATCCACTTCCAAGAATTGATGAGATGTTGATTAAAGTCTCAGGTTGTCAAGCATATTCTTTCTTAGACGGTTTCTCAGGTTATAATCAAATCATCGTAGATAAGAATGATAGATACAAAACATCATTTATCACTAAATGGGGAACTTTTTCCTACCAAAGAATGCCATTCGGATTGTCAAATGCTGGAGCTACTTTTCAAAGAGCAATGGATTTAGCATTTAAGGATTTATTAGGAAAATTTGTGATGGTTTATTTGGACAATATTACGATATTCTCAAAGAAGAAAGAAGATNCAAGTAAGAAATCTCTTAGATCTTTCTTTGGGAAAATAAACTTTGTGAAAAAGTTCATCCCTGGGTTTACTGAAATTACCAAACCTTTGATGCATATGCTAAAAAAGGATGTCCAAGTCAAGAAAACACCAGAATCAGAGAGAGCTTTATCAGAAATTAAAAAGGCTATACAAGAAGCTCCATATTTGGTAAAGCCTAGACTTAAAAAAGGTTTTTGGTTATACTCTTTTGCTTCAAATGATTCTATCGCTACCGTTCTGACACAAAAGGATAATGAAGGTCAAGATGAACCAATTGGATTCTTTGGGAATCAGTTGAAAGGTTCAGAGTTAAATTATTCAGACTTAGAGAAACAAGATTTCGCAGTCATCAAAGCACTTTACCATTTAAATATTATTTGAAGAGTTCATTAGTCCATATTATGCTAATTGACCTGCAATCAAGCAATTCCTATCCTAAAATGAGATTGGATTGAAAAGAGGAAAATGGTTTATTAAGTTGCAAAGTTTCAAATTTTCATTGGAAATATGCAATATTGATTATCCCATTACATTTAATGTTTTTGCAATATTGGTTACTACCCATAAAAATGTTTTTGCAATATTGATTATCCCATTACATTTAATGTCACATTACATTAATGTTAGCATAAAATTCTCCTAATTTTATGCATAACTTCCTAACTCCCTAACTACATAACTTTCTCCTAGCTTGTTGGGCAAGTAATCTTCTAATTGGTTAGTCAAGTTACTTGGGAGAAAAGTTAGGTGAGATATTTTGAGATTTTTTTTGAAATTGTAACTTCCCTACCTACCTTTGAACCCTATAAAAGGGCTTCAAGGAGAGAAAAGGAAAT